>VYZX01016162.1:1450-19284 GCA_013401335.1 Brachypteracias leptosomus | reverse complement strand
GGAGAAAAGAAAAAGGGCTTATGGGTAGGACTTGAAAAAAAAAAAAAAGACAAAGACAATGAACTGTGGAGCAGCTAGATGAGGAAAGGAGGAGGGAAGAACTGCTCTTTCCAATTAATTAATTGCTATAATTGCTGTCTCCTCACACAAATCCACACAGGTCAGTTTTATTAAAAGCCAAGTGCGGTTTTAAGCCTTCAGAAAAAAAGTTTACTTCAGAAAAGACAGAATTCTCTAGTGCAGGCTTATAGGTGAAGGAAGATCAACTAATTCTAAATTATTTTAACCAATATTTGTCAGTGCACTTTGGGGAACTATCAACAGTTCAGAATGTAAAATGGTGGGATGTATTCACTGACGTGCTCCAACTGCTTTGCCTTTCTCTGGCAATACTCAGAGACTATAAAAGTGCCTTAGGCTAGCTGGTGTAAGTTTACAGCCCTTCTGCATCACTAAGGCTGCACAAAATAACAAGAGTATGCTGATAAATTCAGCCCAGTAGGTTAGCTTTAAAGCTCACAAAATGGAACAGAAAAGAAAAAGCTGTGGGGTTGATGCTACAGAGGAGACAACAAAGACAATAATCATGCTTTGCTTTAAGGTCAAGTTGTTAAGTAATAGAGGTAATCAGAGGAGTTTTATATATCCTATCATAACAGGAATTTAAAAGCACAGGAAAGTATGGGAACCATATGCATGGCTGTAACAAAGCAAGGTGCAGAAGATGCTTCTTCCCCCTACTGTTCACTCTTCTCAGAAAGTCTAGTTTGAGGACCAGTTTGCCTTGTACTTTATTGGCACTTGTTTCAAAATCAGTCTACAGGTATCACAAACAGGACAACTTCACAGGTCTGTATCAACCTTTCAAGAATCTTTTTAGAAACATTACATTTAATGTCTGCAATAGATTACTAGTAAATACATACTATCTCTGAGACCACTGCAAGTCAGGGCCAGAACTCATTAAACTTTCATTTAGGAACCTGTGCTTTAAAGCTGTGCATCACTCACAAAGGGTATCAGAGATTACTTTCCGCTCTCCTTCATTTTTATAGCTTGCTAATAAATTTCAGGAATAGAAGAGCAGATGTTTTAGAATCCTGGCTCTAAAAAGCAACTCTGTCTGCAGCTACAGAAAACATTGGTATCCTTCTAATACAAAATTACTGAGGAAAACTCTCCCTTTATTTTTATCAGAGATGGCACATAAAAAGAGGAGAATTTAGACTGAGTTACACTGCTCAAAGGGAGGGTGAGAGAGAAACATTGGCTAGTGTCCAACACCAGGTTAAGAGAGTGCTGGCTCCACCATCTGCTTCTGGAGTACGAGTGGGCAGGCTTACATTGCTGGCTTTGGGTCATCAAAAGAAAAACATAGTTTTGACTTGATTCTCCATAGTGGAAACATCAGGGGTTGATTTTGTGTCTTGTGACATGTGGACATCTGCTTCTACAGTTTGTCACTGACGTCAAGGTGTGTTTACTCAGCACTGAATTTCTGCGGCAGCAAGGTCAGTAGGTAAGGCCAGTGTACATCATTTCTACTTTGCTTTAGCCTAGAAGCATAGCTTTTCAGGGCTGGAAGGGCCCTTCGTAAAGGGTCCTTTAATATACCTTTCTCTCCTCCGGGCAAGATCAATTCTCTTCTGTTATTTCTGATAGAAATTTGCTAAGCAGCCTTCAAAGGCTTACAGTAGTCAAAATCCACAACCTCCATAAATCCTGTTTCAACATATCACTGTTTTGACTATCAAAATGAATCTTTCTTGCTGTAATGCAAACATGTTAATTTGCAGCTGTCAAATATCAGTGATACTATGTTCCATATATATGGTAGAAGAAAAACTGGTCACTGTGATTCTTTCCTATCAGTAGGTAAATGTTAAATCCTATCAAACATGCCATGGGCAATAGCATACTCCTAACAAAACTGATGAAGTGAGAAAGGACATTGGGTGAATGCCTCTGACAGTAAAACATCAGCAACCAACCTTTTTTTTTTTTTTTTCCAAAGCTACTGCTGCTGATTTGATCTGGCTTAAGCTGTAGGATTGTATAAATTGCTAGAACTATTGATGAACTGCAGCTCTTTAAAAATCCCTCTGGTTATAGGCATGGGAATTAAAATGTGTTTGATAGCTTACTCAGAAGTTCACCATTTAATAAAGAGAGGAATGAAAGATAGGGCAGCTGACAGTTGTTTGAGGGTTCTCACCTTGAGATTTGGTGTTGAAAGATGCTTAGTTACCCACAGTGCCTCAGTTTCAGTAAAGGCCTAATAAACAGCCTCTGCTGATTCCCCTGCTTACCCTAATATATCCTGTCTTCCTGCAGGTTTGGAGAGAGAGGGATTATTTTACAAACATGAGTTTGTCAGACAGTCTTTGAGCTAGTGCAGGTTTGTAGGATTAGGCAGATGGAAACATTATTAGGCAGAAGACAACAAGGAATATAGCTTGTTCCTTTTAATTGGCAAAGTACACAATAAATAGCAACATGGGTTTGTGAGCAGTAAATCTTGTGACAACATCACTTTTATAAGCAAAAGGCCTGAGGATGGCTTTTAATGCACAACTTTAGATGTCAGCCTTTTGTTTTCTATCCAGCACTGCTTTACCCATATCAACAATCTTCTACCTGCTTTAATAACATGAAGATATGCACAAAGAAATAAGTGTCTGAGAAACACCAATTCAAAGCTGAATTTAAAAAAAATCTTTCACTGAGGATTTTCTGGGGCCCAAAGTAGAACTTGTGCTGAAACCAAGAGTAGGAGAGAGCTAGCCTTCCTAGCTCAAGGACATCACATCTGAAGGAAGTTGTGTTTCTATGCAGTCGCAGAACAGACAAAACTTCCTGCTTTTTGTTGGTTTAGGCAGGAGGGTTGAGCTAGTTCTCTGACTAATCAGTTGTGGCCACAAGGATATACTTGCTTTTATCTATTGTGGAGATGAAGCTATTTTGACTGTGGAGATTTTGGTACCATACATCCACATGGGAACTTCTGCAGCTCTTCACTGTCTGGCCACATGTAAAACCCTGCTTGCTAAACTGAAAAAAACAAGGTGATGTGCTCCTCTCTAGGATCAGAATCCCAGTCTCAGGAAGGAGCTCAAATCAACTGACCTGTCAGACAGAGCCCAGTATTGTTTCCAAATTATTTTCATCAACTACCTCTAGGTTACACCACTGGACATTGCAAGCAATCTTGATAAAATTTACTTCCAAATTGTCAGCTTATGTCTAGATCTCTGCTTTCAGATTGATCTTAATTTCTAGTTCCTTCAATTATTGTTGCTGTTATTGCACTTTGCCACTCCGGAATGTTTTCTTTCTATAAATTTTCTTGCAGTACTCCAAACATTTAAAGGTAATTTTACTCTTCCTTGAATCCAGCAGACACCAGAAAGCTTGTTTGAAATTCCAAATCTTATCAAGTATTTACTTTTTTGACTCTTAATGAATAATTAATTTCCTGATTTTAACTGATCCTCCATCCTTTTTTATAGGTTCAAGTCTTCATCTGTCTGGCAGGTCTCACAGAATTGTTGCAGATCAAAGGACTGATGGCCCAGACTTACAGTGCACTTGTAATTTTATCTCTCAAGTTTTCCAAATTTGTAAAAGGCTCACAGATTTTATCCAAGACCTTTTAATGAAGCCACAGAAAAACTTGTACTTGGTACTCCTCATCACTAGAAAAAGAACATATGTACTGTTAGCATGTTACTTTCCAGGATAACTTTACAGAACAGTGCATAATAAGCCAGTTGTCCGCCTTTTATCAGTTTTTAGCTGGCTTGTCCTTAATCATCATGAATCCATGCAAAGCAGGGTCTACTAAGCATCAAGACTGGAGCCAGATACCATAAGTTGTCAACATAAGGATGTCTCTGTAGCATTTTGTAGGAGTTCTTGCCACAGGCTTAATACTCAGAAATCTGGCTGATTTCAGGGTAATCTCAAGATAATGGTTTTTCAAAGCAGAGGTTTTCTTCCTTTTCACAGGATGTATGTATTCACCACACCATGGAGGAAAGCAGCAGTAAAGCAATTCTCCAGCTGCCAAGGCAGTTCTCAGTTCCCAGCTGCCTTACTACTTTGAGCTCTCTTTGTGGGCAAATGCCTGACAGGACTACTTCAGTAGCTGAAACTCCTGTGGTAATGCTAGCTTCACTCTTCCCTTCTATCATTAATCCTCAGAGAAATGAGGCTTTGCAAGTTTGTCTTTTATTCCACACTTGCATTAAGTCTGCTTCAGCTTTTGAACATCGTATAAGTGAATAGACTGTTTTACTAAAGCCCAGACAACCAGCTCTGGTTTCTTGTTCTCACCAACTGTCCTATCAAGTGAGATCAGCAGTCCTTTCTCATCTCTAATAAGGACCTACCCTGATACTTTCCAGAGCAAGATACTTAAAGAACAATTATTCCAGAACATACTCCAAAGTGGAGTTTCACTCTTACCTTCTTGCAGTTCATGGCTGAGCTGAGTTCTGACAGCATGGATAGTGTTCCATGGATAGATGATTAAACTGTAGAGGTACTTTTCTAATGAAAAATAGTTTACTCAATTTCTGCTAATTGTTTCAGGACTCATTTTGATCTGCTTTTAGGACTCTTCATAATTATTTCAGATGGAGTACAATTGATCCAGTTTATATTTGTCAGACTATGATAGATTCATGTTTCAGTACCAGCATCACTAAAGGTTTCATCCAGAAGTCACTGCTCTTTTGAATATCTCTAAGTAGGCAAATATGTTCATATACACAATTAAACTACTATGCAAATGTGCTCTTTTCCTATAAAATGGTGCTTCTTTAATATCAATATCTGAAAAGTGATTTCTGTTGAGCTATTTAATCCCTAATCTTGGGTTTCAATTCAAAGAAATAATACATGAGCATTTACTAATTTGTTTTCAAGTACTCATTTGTTTATTCAACAAGGTCAATATTTCAAAGACCTTAAACCTGGAATTAATTTCCTGTGGGCCTACATTTGCACTACAGGCAAAGCTTGATTGATTGTGTACTTACCCCTCTTGGATGGAATGTCCTTAACACTGTGAGAGGTAGTTTTGGGTTGAGTTTGTTTGTTGGGTTATTTTTGTGTTGTTTGTGGTTTTTTTGTAGGGTTTGGGCTTTTTAAGCTCCTTATGTTTGAATCCAACCTGGACATGTAGAAATTAAGCAATGTTATTTTTCACTCATATAAAAACATAATGAACAAGTATAGGATTTCAACTCTGTGGCCCAGGATCAAATACAAATAGATTCCTGCTCACTCTCCCCTAGCTGAATTATTGCTGTAGCACTAGCTAACAATAATAAAATGCTTATTTGTTCTGCTGGGAAATCAAAAGCAGCAGGTAATACTTGGAGTCTATATAGGAAAGAGGTTTTTGTTTTGTATCTAATATTTTGTGCTATGAGGAATAAAGCTTAAGATCAGTTGTCTGGTGCTCTCAGTATCTTTGGAACTGTGCAAAGTTGCTCATCAAACTGATCTTACTGGTTTGTTTTCAGCCAATTTATGTAACTGGGGTGGTATAATACTGTAGGCACACATTGGTGTGTCTGTCTCTAAATCTCAATAAAGTTATTCTTGATGAAGTCAAAGTTTTTGCAAACCATTGATTTGACTTGGATAGAGTGCAAAATATGCCAAAACTAAATTGTGGGTGACTAAGATTCATAAAAAACCTATTCAAGATGCAATAATTAGAGCAATCAATGCATTTTGATTAACTGATTACTACCTTTCGACTGCCAGTGGCAGAAATAACCTCCTCCTATAAAATCACAAACTCATTCAGATTAAATTGAGAACAGATGTAAAGTTGTTTGTTATTGACATTTCAGTTCCTGAATATCTTTCAAAAGCATGTAGTACTGCTACATTGTAGTGTAATTAGAATAAAGCAACAAAATCAATCTCTTTTCACACCACAAAGATTATCATCCAAAAGGTCAGCCTAGCATATGACAAATATTGACAACACTGAGTGCATAGCTTTCTAAATGTCCTTTTGCAGGGTTCTTAGCAGATACAATTGAGACTGGATATAATTTCATTCAGAAAATAATTCTTATTATGAAGAGACTTACTAGGATTTCTATATGGGGAGATCAAACAGAATCAGATGGCATAAGCTCATGCACCTTAAACCAGTTTCAGCAGGCTTTTATCTATCCTTTACAACAGAATTTAGACCACAAAAAACAAATTTTGAGAGAAAGGCAACTGTCATACATTTATGTTTGTGTAAGTTGCTCTGAAGAGATTGTTCAGCTTTGAGAAGCTGAATTTGGATTTTGTATATTTAATTTACACTGACCTACCCTGTTTTCACTAAAATGGCAATTAACATCCTTTAGTTTTGGGATATACATTAACATGAGTGTAGTATCTATTGTTTTTAAATGTTCCGTTTTCCTCACACAGAGGAAGAAAATGAACTCTTCCTCTAGATCTATTTATGTTACTTGGAAGAGTTATTTGTCTACATATAGAATCAGTGCCCACAAAGAAATTGCGGTACTTTGAATTTTCAACAGAACTACCTGCCCACCAGTTGCTCAAAATTCTCAGACTCAAGCTGTGTTTCAAGTGACATTAAGCACATACATGGATTTTGTCCTGAAGCTCATCTGTTTTAACTGGTCTCCATTTAAAATCACTTCAAGCTGTTCCTTTAGATCTAGAGTTCTAACTCTGGAGAGGATGTACGCCAGTTCAAACATATCTGCTATACGGTTACTTCTCCTACACAATTCACACAAAGGAGCATCCTGAACTCTGTGTCCATATTCATGTATGTATAACAGCACTTAAAATGGTGATTATGCACATGATTTTGCATCCTAATAAATCCAGAGAAGCATTTTGCATTAAACAGGCAGACACTTCATACAAAGGCTTAAAGTTCAAGGCTTTAAAATAACAGGGTTGTTTGTAATAAAGCCATGCTGTGTGAAAATTCTATTTAGTGGCAGTATAATCTCATTGAAGTCCATGCAGTGTCATTTGGACTCAGCATGGTCAGTGATTCTAAGTGGGGAACATAAAGATATTGTTAATATCTGAAAAAAAAATGGCACTGAAGAATTGAGATGAGTTGTAATCCTAAAAACACTGCAGCGCAACACAGTTTAAAGGTTTGTTTTAGAAACCTAAGTAAACAGTAGTACAAAAGGACATTCAAAATATCTTTTGAATTCATTCTGTTTCTCAGGACAAAACTATTTTTACAACGCACTCCATATATAAAAAGCTTATGAACCCTAACATGGTTTTTTATTTACTGATTAACCCAAGAGGACTGTTACTAGTTTCAGGGTTTTGAGAGTGTTTTCTTGACGTCTTTTATTATATGTTGCTTTAGGATGTTTTCTACAGTAGAGATAATGCCATGTCTCAAAAGTTAAATATTTAATCAAGAGATCGCTCCTCTTGTCAGCTTTCTGATAATTTTGATTAAATACATTATTTTGTTTGAGAAGTAATAATTTTCTTTGTCTTGTATCTATAACTTTGCTTTAAAAGTAATACAAACTCCTGTAGTATTTATTGTATAAGAAATAGGTACATGAATCAAACTATGGCAAACAAACTATTTTCAACATTATTGTTCAGCAGAGTACAATACCAAATTGATATGAAAGGTTTACATTTATCTTGCTCTAGTAAGCTGGCACCAGTACATGACTGGAATATATTNGATAGAGGGACTAGGGGTGGGCACTGGGCACCCAGCCAAGGTAAACCCACCACACCAAGTAGTGCCTTTTTATGTACTTTTACAGTCTTTGCTGTCTGAGAGGCAAGAAACCCTGACTTGGGGTCACTTTGATCTTGTTTAGGAGAGAGAGAGTGTGCACATTCCTGCACACAGACCTTAACTTTCTCTTTGTCGTCTGGGTTTCAAGTATCCATCAAGTATTTACTTGTGGAGGAACAGAGCATTGTTCCCCTCTGTCCAGTAGGAAGTTTGTTTAGAGGGACAGCTGAGAGCCAGGACACACATAAGGCTGTGTGGCAGGGCAGGCTGCAAGAGGAACTCTGACACTGATCTTGCCATTTTCTCCAGCATTTATATAAAGAGCTGCAGAATTAAAGCTTATGTTGGCTCAACATCAGGAGATGCTGTTTTGCCGATCTAGTTACTGGATGTTCAGAACAGCACAGGGTCCAACTTGACATTTGTTTTACATACAAACTTTCTACAGACTTTAATAAGCTGAAGCAGATATTCAGAAGATCTAAAGAACCTCTCTAGTCTTCACATCCTGATCTCTGAAAGAAGGTTTTCCCAACTAGGACAACAAATACCAAATTGAAGCTACCATAGAACTTATACTTGTCCTAGCAGACAAGAATAAAAGATTGCTTGATTACAGAAAATCCAAATATGTACTGATATATAAATAAAAGGCTGCAGAAGCAAGCTGCTGCAATAGGGGCTGGCCTTGCATGGACCTGCAGACACCTTCCCAGATCTTATTGCCAGACATCCTGCAATACACAGTGGAGGATGGGGGTTGAGGAACAAGATTCCTCAGACCCTTCTCAAGCCTCAGGCAGAAGAAGTAAAGAGTCAAGGGCTTCACTCTCTCTTCTTCCACAGGGATAAATACAACATTCACATCCTCATCCTCTTCCCAACACTTGCAGACAAGAGTCTGAAAGAGCTTACTACAAATCCTCACCATGAAGTTTTATTTTCAGCTCAAGTGCCTCCCAGCTCTTCGGAGTGAAATGCGGCTAGATTGTGCATCAAACTTCCCATCCCCTCATAGCATGGGTAAGGGCAGACAAGGTTACAGAAAACCCAGTTACGCAGCTTCCAGCTTTTGACCTGGTCCACAGCTCAGTATCTTGTCCTTGCAAGGTTTGCATGAAACCAATGGGGAAATACATGCACTGCTGTTAGCTCTCTTGTACATCAGAAAGTCAGGGGATGCAATCACTCTGGAAACCTAGGGCAAACTTCAGGTAGATCCATGTATGAAATTAATGCAATAAATGTCTACTCCAATTGCTAGTTAACAGGTGGCCACAAAGTCAGGGGCTGTGAATAATAAGAGAACTCCTTTGAAATGGACTGTCATATCATCTCTTACTGATTTCTGGAAAGGACTGCTCTGAAATTAATGAAGAGTCTGGCCAAGACTGTAACAAGAAGCATTTTTAGGAATTTCATAGGCCTTTTAAGCTAAGGTGCTGCAAGGATGAAACACAGGTAGCAATGAAGAAATTGTGAAAGGGTTGGATTGTTGTATGACCAGTGCTCAGGAACAGCACACAGCTAAACTGTGCAATACATGCAATTTACTTGCTTTATTTTGCGCACCCCCCCTTTACATAATGCAAGCTTATGTCAGTTAAACCAATGCAGCTCCCACTACTATAGAATATACTTCTTAAAAGGCAGTTTAACTAGAGTTTTGTCCTCAGACATATTCTGTGGCCCTTGAGAAACAAACAAGTCCCTGAAGCCGATAAGAAGAATTCTGGTCCCTGTCTCCATGGACTGCATTGAGTACACAGGGAGTAACATGCAGAATGTGGGATTTACCAGTTTGGAAGGAACAGAGATGCATCTTTTTTTTTTGTATACTATACATATTGCAGGCATTATCCCTGTTTTAATGAGTTTTCCCCTATTTGATTGTTTCTGGATATTTCTACCACCTTAAGATACAGAAGCCCACAGAGGTACTGAAACAAGCCACAGTAAGCAGAGGTTTCCTATGTCCCTGAGTGTAATTATCAGAGCACAGATGATCTCCAACACTTTCTTCTGCAACCCATGCTGGTCCAGCAAACAGCAGGGAGCCTTCAGCTACCAGCCAAGCCAAGCCTCTCCTCTTTGCAAGCTCAGCTATTCATAGAGACAGTTGCCTAAATGAAGATAAAAATGTTTAAGTAAAGCAAAGGCCCTAAAGCACACAGAATGAGTTTAAGCATGAGCTGAACAGCTTTGCTGAACCAACAATTTCTAGAGGATGTGCATTTAAATACACAATAAGGTGCACCAACCAAGAGGACAGAAGTACAGCCTCAGGCAATAAGATTAACATCCAAAGCTCAGTGAAACTTAAGAGCTTTTTCACTAGTTTGCAGACTAACTAGTACTGTTGAATTGGATCCTAGCACAAAATAGTATAACAATTTAAAGGCAAAGGCTATTCGTTCATTCTGCAAAAGCTCACCAATAGGCAGGACTGAAACATCAGTAACAGATGCTAGGGAATTCTTTCCCATATTGATATGCACTAACAACACCCATTAATTTCAGTAAGTAATAATTAGAAACCAAAGAGTAGTTACACTTCCAGTTTTATATTGAGCAATTGGAAATTTTCTTCACTAGGTGTCAGAATAATTTGTTTTATATAAAAGCCTGAGAGGCAGAAGTGGAGATAAACTTGTTCACTGCCTAAATGTGCTTTATTTTTTAAAATTTGTAAATCAATCTGCTTTTTGCAAAGCCATTTACAGTGGACTATTAATTTACATACTCAAAAAAAGCTATTAATGTAAGCAATGCAATTTCTTCTTCTTCAGTGCCCTAGATGAGTGCCTAATTCAGTGTTTTGAATAAATTGAATGTTGGGGTGATTTGTATGTACGGAGAATACATTTTCTTTTTTTACTCCACCACCATTAAAATGAGTTTGCTACCATTGAATTTAAATTAAAATGACAACAGCTGTATTTAAATTTTATCCATACAACTATGTTGAATTAAATGAATATTGCATTTTACAGGATGTGTTAGTACAGTTAAAATGTAAATGAAAAGACAAATAGTTAAGACTATTTCTTCTCTGAGTTGTCTAGCTCATAAATTTTAAAATCATTTTACAGAAAAATGATCAACAGTTTCAGCTAAGGAACTTCACTGGAAAAGTAAGATTTCCTCTTTCAGTTACAAGACCCCAGAGATGTTTCATGAGTGGTTACAGAGGTGGTTGTTTTATTTTTTTAAAATTTTTTTTTTTAGACTATTTTGATTTTCCCTACTGCTTTAAATAGACACTGTTTTTACATGCAATGTAAGGTAGAAAGAGTAGGAATATGAAAACATACTTAACGCTAATACAAGTTCTTTCTAAAGGAAGGGAATAAATTTCCCTATAAACATCTGTATGGATGGAGCAGGAAAAGTTAAAATCCAAGCTTCACACTAATACATAGGAAAGCAAACTTCATTACTTACACTTGACTTACACCAGCATAACTTAGATCACAATCTCATTCTCCATTTAAAAGTGTAGATAAAAGGCTGATTCCCAAGTTGTGCTATATTTTCTCATTTTCACAAACGTGACTGAAGTATTTACACAGAAAAAACACTTTCAGGAAGGTTGGATGAATTACTATTAATTATTTAGAAGCTATAGTAATTTTGCTGAGAGTCTAGTGGGGAAGATTCCTCAGATATTGTTATGTGCAAAACCAGGTCCATCTCTGGGATTTGAGAGTAAAATGCTAATAAGTATGAACGCAGATGTTCAAAACATGCTCAAATATGTCCTTTGATTTCCTCCTAGAAGAGGCCCAAGTATATCTTTAAACTGTTATCCTCACCTCTTTCTTGCTGAAGAACAAAAAAAAAGTATTCTCATAGATGCCAGCAAGTTGGGATAGCAAATTGCCACCTTCTCTACGTCTTTTTTCTTTCTGCCTAGTTTTAAATAATGCTACAGGTATCGTTAGAGACTTACAGACCACCTTCCCTGAATAGTACATCGAATTTTGAATATGTGTATTTTGATATGGATGTCTATATTATGTTCAAACCAAAAATAAGGTGGGGTCATTGACCTCCATTTCCTGGTTCATACCAGTTTTTTATTGGAAAGAGTGTATTCACATAATACCCATACAATTATTTCTTCTGGAATTTTCTCACAAACTTAAAGCTGAAATACTTTTCATGCAGATTAATTCTAGAACAATTAATGTTTATTTTTGGCAGTTTTGTCAGTTTTAGCTGCAATTTTCATAGAAGTACAAGAAGTTCACGTACCCTGGGAGATACCCTCTTAGCATCACCTGTTAACTACTTGAACTGGTGATATTTGATTCACATTTTTCAGCCTTTCTGTAAAACCTTAACAGCTGTAGACCTACATAAACAAAACTATAAGGACAACAATCATGGGAAACAAAGTAGCTTCGATTTGATGTATGAGCACATAGCATCTATTTCTGAGACTTGCTGATAAATGAAGGTTACAAGGATGATTTGGCATAAAAATTAGGTAGCTCTCTTTAAAGTTATAAAGTTTCCTTAAAACTGGGACATCTTGCCTTGGCATTTGTTCAGCACTTTACAAAACACTGTACAAAAATAGTGCTGCTTTAAAACTAGCGCATGAAATGCAGACAGCTCTTCCAAACAAAGAAAAAATATGAAAGCAACACAGTGAACAATTAAACATTCATATTGGAGACTGAACATTAGAATGGAAATGCACAAGTCACATACAGAAGAATAAGCCACATACTACTCATTTCAATCAAGCTACAATAAAAATATCCATTTTCTACTGTTGCAAGTGATGCTGTTTCCAATACTGAGCATATTACTTCTCAGGAAGTGTTATATGAGTGTTCTTTTCTGTACTTTCTGCTGCTCTGAAGACAGTGAAGCATCCTGCTTGCGGATTAAAAAGAGAACAAGTACTAGCCCCAGCTTGGCTGCACAGGGCTGATTCTTTCAAAATGCTCTCTAAAATGACTCATCCATCTGAGAGTGAGTTGGAGTACAACAGGGGGTTGGTGTGCTAGGGAGATCCAAGGAGACATGCAGAACTAAAACAGGTGGGGTGCAAACAAAGTATGAGCAGTGCTACGTTCTCCTTCTCCCACAGTTAACTTGTGACTTATGATTAAGGGAGTGGAACATCTCCCTTATGAGGAAAGGCTGAGGAAGCTGGGCCTCTTTAGCTTGGAAAAAAGGAGACTGAGGGGTGATCTCATTAATGTTTATAAATACATTAAGGGAATGTGTCAGGAGGATGGAGCCAGGCTTTTTTCGGTGGTATCTAATGATAGGACAAGGGCCAATGGGTGTAAGCTGGAACATAGGAGGTTCCACATAAATATGAGAAGAAACTTCATGGAGAGGGTGACAGAGCACTGGAACAGGCTGCTCAGGGAGGTTGTGGAGTCTCCTTCTCTGGAGACATTTAAAGCCCTCCTGGACGCGGTCCTGTGCAACTTGGTTTAGGTGATCCTGCTCTGGCAGGGGGATTGGACTAGATGATCTTTCGAGGTCCCTTCCAATCCCTAACATTCCATGATTCCGTGACACGGGTGAGCCACTAGAGAGTGGAGAGGAAAAGAACTTCACTTACTCTCTCCTCTAAGGTGAGATCACAAAATACTCTGTCCTTAAACAGTGGCAAACAAGTCTCTGCAGGGCAATGCTTCCCAGCCACATGCTGAAAAGCATCCAAGGAACACATAAACCAGCATGTTCTGACTGCCGGTTATGTTAAGTCACGTTGCCTGAAGCCTCACATTATTTCAGAATATCTTCTATTGCTTTTTACTGCTGTCTTTCAGAGGTCATTTGGCTTATGAATAACCAAATCCTTCATTCTGCTTCATCTGTCATCTACCATTGCTCATACTAGTTCATGGCAAACTCCAGTCAAACTTGTTTTCTTGTAAATGGACATAAATAGCATTAGCTATTAAAGAAAAAATCTTTAGCCTTTTAAATGTCATAGGAGTGTGTGAGGGGCAAAATATTACGAAATACAGCCCTGCAGGAGGTTAAATGATTCTGTAAACACTGTTTGTTTTTCATGGAAACCTACTTAATGCAGAAATCAAATCAAAACAGACCACTCCTGGTCTCTACTCCACTCTCGTGAGACCCCACCTGGAGTACTGCATCCAGTTTTGGAGACCTATTACAAGAAAGATATGGATGTGCTGGAACACATCCAAAGAAGGGCCATGAAGATGATTAGAGGGTTGGAGCACCTCTCCTATGAAGACAGACTGAGATAGGTGGGGTTATTCAGTCTGGAGAAGAGAAGGCTCTGAGGAGACCTTATTGTGGCCTTCCAGTATCTTAAGGGGGCCTACAAGAAAGCTGGTGAAGGACTTTCTAGGATGTCACATAGTGGTCGGACTAGGGGGAATGGATCAAAACCAGATGTGGGTAGATTCAGATTAGATGTTAGGAAGAAGTTCATCACCATGGGGGTGGTGAGACACTGGCACAGGTTGCCCAGAGAGGTGATGGAAGCCCTATCCCTGGAGGTTTTTAAGGCCAGGTTGGATGGGGCTCTGAGCAACCTGATCTAGTGGGAGGTGTCCCTGCCCATGGCAGCGGGGGTGGAACTAGATGATCTTTAAGGTCCCTTCCAACCCTGACAATTCTATGATTCTGTGATAATGTAAAGTTGAAGAACTGTGTGACAGAGCTCATATACATAATCTTTTTTTCCTTAGTAAACATGCTGCATTTACACAGTAATCAGTCATTTAATCATATAACACATTTCAAAGAACAAGAACAATGTCCTCTGTAAGCACGTGAACACTGGATAGTCCTAAGGGCACAGATTTAAGCAGTGCGTAAGCGGCAGCAGCAAACCAAGTCCCAGTAGCTGAGCTCATGGTTACAGTTGACTGTTCACTAATTAGGATGACCTTCTTTGCAAAGAGTACAAGTGAACTCTTTAGGCACTATCTTGCCTTAATTTATAGTATGAACTCAATGGCAAGAGTCCATCTACTACTACATCTGTACATCTCTACCACTTATGTGCCTTCTTTTCCTTCCCTCAAGCGGGCAGAAATCTCCTGAAGGCAATTTACCTTTACAAAATAATAGAGCCCTAGCTTTGCTTCTCCTGCCTGCTATCACTTTTTTGTGGCCTACCAAATATAATCCACATTTGTCTGAGATTCATCATGCAGCAGTGCTAAAATCTTCTATTTTATTTCTTCCTAGGCCAAGATTCAGAAGTGTTTTCATATGATGTAGCGTTCCACTTAGACTGATACCTGTGAGCATTTTTAAGAGCAGAGGAAATGGCAACCGTTGTTTAAAAAACACCCTAAAAATGCTGTAAGATGCACCTCTCTATCTGGCACATTCTTGTTATTTATGACTGCCTGCTTATTTCAGGACCAGGATCTGTATTTAAATTCCTCCTGCAGGGGAATACTTTAAAGTAGTTCTGAAAAAAGAACATAAGTTACTTTATATAACACATACCTTTAAGTATTCTCTTTAGAGCATCAGGATAACTTTCTAGCTAAAGAATTAAGGTGCTTACCTATAGGTGAGTCACACAAATTTCAGTTCCTGTCCATATGAATACAGTTATCCCTAAAACTGACTGTGTAGTCTCTGGTTTTGGAATCCTTTTAGATCTCGCTAAATAAAACCCCAAATAGCTGTTACCTCAGAGCTGACCTTGTTTTGAGCAGAGTTTGAACTAGAGATCTTGTGAGGTCCCTTTCACCCTGAATTATTTTGTGACTATCAAGTTACAAGATCAGTAAGAGATTTAACTTTATAGATAAGACTTATTGGTTATTAGGGCACTTTGTCCTGGGAAATTGATAATACAGGTTCTTAAGGCAGCAGCCTAATAGAGCTTAGCAAAACACATAAGCATTAGTCTATGAGACAATGATGTGGATGAATACTTTTCTTCCTCCAGTATTTCTGTGACTATCACCCTGGAAATCTCACCACCACATTTTAGAAAGTACAGTTAAAAGCTTGTAACATTTCAGGATGAATAAAAAAAACACAAACAATTTTCAACAATTTTATTATTTGCTGAAACCCTCTGCCCAGTTCTACCTCACTGAAGTCTCATCACCTCTGCTGTGGATGTTGAAGGATTCCATCCCTTGATCAAGAACTCCTGGGACGTACAATTTTCCATTTATTTCCTACTCAGTTGGAAGCAGTACTAGGGAGAAGGGACGTAATTTCCTTGAACTCCTGAAGCTCTCTGTACTTCAGGGTCATATTACACTCACTGTTCCTTTAGCAGGGAAGTCTTTAATTGAACAAGAATTTTGTTTAAGAAGTACAGTAGGTGTTTATTTCTGATCTCTGCAGGAAAAAAATCCTATATTTCCCAGAGTAGGGCATTTATGCTCATACTATTTTAGAAGAGCTTATTTAAGGAAAACAGCTAGAGTGTGGGGAAGGCATTTAATATACTACTGCTTTTTCCAATTAAGTATTGTGAATATCCTTCAGTTAAATGCCTTTTTTTCAGTTACATAGCCATGTGGAATAGTGAAAGCGGTAGCAATTCTTAAAGAGCTAGTACTTTCTAAAATGTGTGAAAAGACAATAAAAGATAAGAAAAAAAATCACTTCTCAATAGGTGAAATTATTTTACAGATGAAACATGACTCCTTACTGAGCTTTTGCTACTTGTACTTTATAATGGACACAAGTAACAGAAGTCTGGGGAATGAACTACTCATTATTAACAACTTAAATGGGAGTTTAAAGGGCTTATATGAAATGAATTATTCAAGTGCTCCATGAATTAACTACTGAACTTTTCATGCTTTTTTACCACAACATTGTTTAACATTGGACCTCCCAGTCAGATAAAACAAGTTAAATATTACTAAAGTCAGCTATTATGGCAAAATTGGTTTTTATGAGAATATAAAGGATCAGCATGGTGTTAGGCCAGATAAATAGTGGGTAGAGAAGCAAAACTCCTAGGAACTGAAATATGAATAGTGCTGCTCTATACAAGTGCAGTAAAGCAATGGGGAAAATGTAGTTGTTGCACTGGGAGAGAAAAATCATAAATGCATTATGCTGAGATGTTTCTTTCCAGCTAAAAAGCCCTCCAACTTGCTCTCAACAGTTTGTATGAAGCAGCCATTGCAGTCAAATGGGAAGAAACTTGTGATTTTCTTCAGGAACAATTAAACTGTAAATAATCATAAAGGTATTGGAATATGTTTATCAACTTTAATGAGTCATAACTTAAAATACAGCAACAACCTCTAATGAGGCCATTATTATACCTGGATATTCACTGGTGTTTTCCTTCCTACTTTTTCTGTGAAATTTCCTTACTGGCAAATAGTTAGATAACAGCTCCTGTAATTTTGCAGGCTTTATTCCACTTGGTGATAGCATCTCTAACATGCTGCCAGATGGAGAACACAGCAGTTTGAAGGCATCAGTATTACCTTGCCTTGCTGGTAATAGGCTTCCCTACATAATGTTGAAGTTGTGTTCCTCAACTAACACCTGGCCACTACCTCTAGGAGAATGAAGATGTTTTTCATCCTTTTTGGCCTATTCAGTGTTTGGTCTGAGTGTTGTGGTTTAAGGTTTGGAGAAGGGGAGGGACAGGTGGAGCTGTCCCTTCCACTCCCCTTCCTGCCACACTCTATATAAAGGACACAGGAAGTTCCGCTCGCCCCCTCCTCGCTGGGATTGCTGCTGGCTCCGGACGGCTCTGTGGCTGCTACAACTCCACGTGGCTCGGGAGAAATCCAGTGGCATCCGAGGATTGGTGTTGTATATATTTGTATATATACCTTCCCTTATTACCTCTGTATATTTCCCTTCCTCTGATATCCCTTTTGTTACTCCCTGTTAAAAGTTGTGATCTTAATTTTCCAACTTTGTGTGAGGCCTTTCTTCCTCCCCTGGGAGGGAAGAGGGGAGGGGGAAGAGGGGTGAAACTAATTCTGCTCCGTGGGGGTTGCCCTGAGCCCTAAACGGAGACAGAAAATTGGCGTCCCAATGTGGGGCTTGAACATAAGAGATTTTTTTTCTTGATTATAAAAAC
>VYZX01016161.1:148315-189231 GCA_013401335.1 Brachypteracias leptosomus | reverse complement strand
AATGGTCAGGTAGGAATTAGGTCCTCTCCATGCAGGAAGGTGTTCGCTCTTGTTTGGCCCGCTCTCCACCAGCACCCCCAGATATTTTTCTACCAGGCAGCTCTCCAGACACAGTTCCTCAAGCCTGAAGCGTTGCATGGGGTTGTTGTAACTGAAGTGCATGACCTGGCACTTGGCCTTGTTAAACCCCACACAATTATCCTCGGCCCATAGATCCAGTCTGTCCAGATCCCTCTGCAGGCCCTTCCCATCCTCTAGCAGATCAATGCTCCAGCTCAATTTGGTGTCATCTGCAAACTTACTGAAGATGCATTCAATCCCCCCTTCCAGATCATTGATAAAGATATTAAGTAAGAATGGTCCCAAAACTGAGCCCTGGGGAACACTGCTTGTGACTGGCCACCAAGTGGATTTAAATATGTTCAGCATCACTTTCTGGGCTCAGCCACCCAGCCAGTTTTTAACCCAGTGAAGAGTACACTTGTCTACGCTATGAGCTGCCAGCTTCTCCAGCAGAATGCTGTGGGAGACTGTGTCAAAGGCTTTAATAAAGTCCAGGTAGACAACATCCACGGCATTTCCCTCATCCACTAGGTGGGTCACTTGGTCATAGAAAGAGATCAGGTTGTTGAAGCAGTACCTGCCTTTCATGAACCCATGCTGACTAGGCCTGTTTCCCTGGTTGTCCTGCACATGCTGTATGAATGCACTAAGGATCAACTGTTCCATAATCTTTCCTGGTATTGAGGTCAGGCTGACAGATCTGTAGTTCCCTGGATCCTCCTTCGGTCCTTCTTGTAAATAGGCATCATATTGGCAAGCCTCCAGTCATCTGGGGATCCCTCAGCACTCTCAGGTGGATCCCATCCAGTCCCATAGATTTGTGAGTGTCTAGATGGTGTAGCAGGTTGCTAAATGCTTCCTCCTGAATTATGGGGGGTTTATTCTGTTCTCTGTCCCTGACTTCCAGCTCAGGGGGCTGAATACCCTGTGGATAACTGATCTGACTATTAAAGACTGAGGCAAAGAAAGCATTAAGCACCTCAGCCTTTTCCTCAGCCTTAGTGGCAATATTCCTGCCCCCTCCTCCTCCCTGATGTTAATGTATTTGTAAAAATTTTTCTTATTATCTCTTACAATGGTGGCCAGATTGAGTTCTAGTTGGACTTTTGCCTTTCTGATGTTCTCATTGCACGACTTAACTAGATCCCTATACTCTTCTTGAGTTGCTGCCCCTTCTTCCAGAGGTGGTAAACTCATTTTTCTCCTGAGTTCCAGACAAAGCTCCCTATTCAGCCAGGCTGGTCATCTTTCCCACCAGTTTGTCTTACGGTACATGGGGACAGCCTGCTCCTCTGCCTCTAAGACTTTGTTCTTGAAGAATGTCCAACCTTCCCGGACCCTTTTCCCTTCAGGACTGTCTCCCAAGGAACTCTCCAAACCACTGTTTTGCTGACCCCCCTCCTTGCTTCACCAAGAATTGAAAACTTTATCATTTCATGGTTGCTCAAGATTGCCTCTGACCACCACATCACTCACCATTCCTTCTCTGTTTGTTAACAGCAGGCCTAGCAAGGTACCTCCCCTGAATGCCCCAACACTGGATATGTTCAAGACTAGATTGGATGGGGCTTTCAGCAACCTGTTCTAGTGGAAAGTAGGGGTTCGGAACTAGATCACCTTTAAAGTACCTTCAAATCCAAACCATTCTATGATTCTGTGATTATGACCAAAGGATGAAACACAAAATACATGTAAAACTGGACTCTCATTAATGTGAATTTTGAAAAATAAAAATTATCCAGAAAGATTAAAGCAAACGATCATTTAATATTTTGAAGTCAGACTATTAAAACAACTCATCTGCCATAATAGACTTGTCTATTATCACCAGCCTGTTTAATTCTTCAATAGTAAGTTCTTATACAAATTTTACCCTTTCTCTTCCTTCCTTGAAAAGCTAATACTGTATATGAACTTCATCACCTTGGTTACCCTTAACGTGTGGTATATCCTGTTCTCTGTCTTAACTAATTAGATAAAAAGCTATATTCTCCCCATGAATTAGCCTTCTAAAATTCATGTACTTGGCATAAAATTCAGCAGAATTAAAATGGATAGTAATTAATTTGGAAAAACTTGGTACTTATTTCTAATTCTTTTAGTTACAAGCCTTTTTACATACAGTCCAGTCTGATCTACAAGCTTGCCTTTGCTATGAACAAGACCAAACCTCAATTTTTCCATCTCCTTCTCTCACCCTGTCCCTCCCTGCCTTTCCTTCCTCCCTTCCTTCTTTATTCCTTTATCCTTCTTTTGTGACTGTCTTCATAAAATACCATGAAAGTGTTACATAAAATTTTAGTGAGCTATGAGTTTCAGAAAATCTTCAATTATAGTTCGTGCAGTTACAGCTGAAGAAATGTCAACACAGTAGCTTTGAAGACTAAGTAAGGCCCCAAATAAAATGGAGTTTGGATGACTATTAAAATAGTAAAGAGTAACAGTTAATAATAATAAAAGTATATCTATCATAATATTGTTTTTATTAGTAGTAATGATACTTTGTTCAAAAACAAATATCTAGCTGGTCATCTACTGAGTTATAAAATGCAACCAAATAGCACTCTCCCCTTCTGATCAGGAAAAAGACAGTACTTTCCTTCTTTCATCCTGAAGGCAAAGTGCACTGCACAGCCTTCTTTTTGTTGAAGTGGGTAGCGACACCAGCACTTAGTATCATCAGAGACCTGTTATGGGACTTGAACTTATGACTGAATGATCTGTTGATAAATGTGGTAACACCTAACCCAACAAAGGCAGTACTGGGCAGGTTTCAAAACCCCACTACTGCATTTTGCAAGGTTTCTCAAACTTTCACAGCAAACATCACATCCTAACACGGAAGCCTCTAACTAGCAAATTCTCTGATAGTATGCTTTAAAAAGATTGAGATTTTTGCTAATTATATGTTCCAAATGGATATCTGTAGCTATATATACAATCACTGTCTGCAAAGAGGGTTTAACATTAACAGTCCCTACAACCTTCCACAAAGAAACAGCATAACTAATTTATTTTCTGTTGTTCCATGTCAATCCCATGAGTCCAAGGGACTCACATGGAAAGCTCATACAAGGACAGAGCAAGTCCTCGGCAGTTTTCATTAGCCATGAAGAACTAACATTTTCAGTTGTATTCGGGTAAATTATGAGCAACTTAGGATCATATAGATCTTTACAGGACTGTAAATTTACTAGCTAGCTTTTAATTTACTAGTAGCTAGTAGAAATACATTTCGTAAATCTCTATGTGCTATCCTGTTTTGTGGAAAATTAAATGTTGATAAATGCAGTTTTATGATTCGTCAGTAATTATAGGTGGGTTAGTTGCATGACTGACAATAAAATGCCAAAGCTCTAACTTTTCAAGTGCTGTGTTCTCAGGAAAAAACCTTCTTTTCATATATTCATGGTCCCACATGTATCCTAGTAAATAATTACTGTCACCTTTGTTCTTCAATGGTAGACAATCTGTTGCCCTTACAATGTCTGTCATTCATTTAAAAAAATCTAAGCATTTCAAATAAAAAACAACCAGGACTGAAAACAGAACATATGCAAGACTGAAGAGGACTTTTACTGAAACTGGCAGTTGCAAATATTAGGCAGGATTGACTAAAATTTGTTTTGTATCTGAAATGAAAATACTTGCTTAGCAGAAGGCTGACACTGTTCAGCATCTTACTGCATTGCTCAATTGTTCCCTCTGAACTGCACCACAAACTTGAAAACCTGTAAAACTACAACACCAGGAGTTGTGGCTGCCATAGATAATTGCAACCCTGTGGGTGACAGTCAGCTGACAGTAGCCTGCGTCTGCTATCATGGTGATGATTAACACAGGAGAACCCAACCAAAGACCCCTCAAAATGTCTTTAGCCACACACAAACAAAATCCCATTAAATTATTCGGAAGAGCTGGGGCTCTAGAAACTTCTATGAAATTAATTATGAAATAAGTCTCTTGATTTTATACATAGCATGGAGTGACTTTAGCTAAACAACATCCCTTCTTTCTAGTCTTTCAGTTCTAAGCCTGAAAAGCAGTGGTTATTCTCATTACTGGTCGTGTCTCAAGACAAGTAAAGTTTCTGTGAGTTAATGCAGCTTTTTCCCTTAATAAACTTTTGGTGACTACCACTGAGTAAATTCCCCTGAATTTAATTGACTTGTTCCAGTTGTTTACTGCAAGTATATTTAATCAAGCCTATGTAACAACAATTGTATCTCATTTTTTTAAAAAATCAGACTGTGCTATATGGCACAGAAAAGTAACCTCATTTTGTCACAACTTTTGAGAACGTCACTTCTCTGTGTGCAGATAAGGCAACAAAGAAATAATCCGGTAATCAGGAATGAGTGGGCAGATTTGTGAAAGAGTTAACAAAATACTCCATTTTTTGTAATTTAAAAATGATAATGAAGTGAAGTACGATATTAGCAATCTGGTATGTGGCACATTAATATCTCTTAATGGAACAGTAAGAACAGGCTGGTTTTTAAATTTTACTTGCATTTCCAGCCTTGCCATTGACTTGTTCAACAAACAAAGGACAAATTTTCTCCACCTTTTTTCTTAGTTTTTAAGAGAGACAATACTCTACCCCAATAGAAGATACTAAAGGCTGAATAGTTACTGGAAAGGCCATCTAGGTCATCGAAGATGCATTCAGTATCAAAGTAATGCTATTAATGTAATTTCTGATTCTACAGAGCAGTGCTCTGTCTACTAAGAGCTTTGTTACATTGCCCTATCAATGCGTCTTCATTGCTGACCTGGAGGAAACAGTGGATGAAATGACAGTTAAAACCCTACATATATTTGGTCACTGCAAAGAGATAGCTAACAAGAATTGGATATGACATAGTGCTATCATGATTGCAGCTTCTCTTAAGTGGACACCTTTCTGGTAGAAATTGGAACATGATTGCAAAATCAAGCACACACAAACTGCTGGCCATTCAGTTCAATAGTATTCTCCTCCCACCAAGCTGAGAGTAATTAGAACAAGCAAACTGCTATTTTTTTTTGGCTGTATTTTACAAGGATTTTCTTTCAATCTGAGGTCAATGAAGTTAGTATTTTGGGGGGTTTTTAAGGCTGCATTAGAACTTTGGGACAGTACCTTAGTAATACATTGCTTGGTCTCCTATTTAACTTTAAAAATACTAGCAATCTGTGAAAGTTGATGAACACATCAGAGAAGGTTCAGTCAGGATGACTGGATCATATTTGGTATGGATTTTAAGCATTCTTCTGAGCATTGAAAGTGTACTCCTTCGCAAGGCAGCAATAGAAATCACAGAATCACAGAATTATTAAGGCTGGAATAGACCTCTGAGATCAAGTCCAGCCTATGACCTAACAACACGACATCAGCTAGACCATGTCACTCAGTGCCACATCCAACCTTCCTTAAACACTTCCAGGGATGGCGACTCTACCACCTCCCTGGGCAGTCCATTCGAGTATCTAATTGCCCTTTCTGTGAGGAACTGTTTCCTAATACCCAACCTAAACCTCCCCTGGTGCAGCTTCAGGCCATGTCCTCTTGTCCTGTCACTAGTTGCCAGGGAGAAGAGCCTGACCCCCACCTGCCTACAACTTCCTTTCAGGTAGTTGTAGAGAGTGATAAGGTCACCCTTGAGTCTCCTCTTCTCCAGGCTGAACAACCCCAGCACCCTCAGCCTCTCCTCAAAACACTTTCCCTACAGTCCCTTCATCAGTCTCATCACTCTCCTCTGGACCCACTCCAGCACCTCAATATCTTTCTTGAAGTGAGGGGTCCAGAACTGCACACAGTACTCAAGGTGAGGCCTCACCAGTGCCGAGTACAGGGTGAGAATTACATGGAGTCCTGCTGGCCACACTATTCCTGATATAAGCCAAGATGCCATTGGCCTTCCATGCCACCTGGGCACACTGCTGGCTCATGTTCAGCTGGTTGTCAACCAGTACTCCCAGGTCCCTCTCTGCCGGATTGCTCTCCAGCCACTCATCCCCCAATGTGTAGAACTGCATGGGGTTATTGTGGTCAAAGCGTAGGACCCTGCACTTGGCCTTGTTGAACCTCATACCAAATGACACAATAGGAAAGACAACTTGCTCTAAAGTATGTCCAAGCCTCCCTTAATTCCTCCCATTATTTTTTCCTTCCCTCCAGTAAAAAAGTCTGCATGTGATAGGAACCATAATCTTTACAGATTTCACCACATGAAATGAAGGAAAAATTACATGCATTAAATGTACAGGAGTTGCACAGTAATTGTAAGTGCAATTTCCTGGAAACCCTTCCTTATTGCATTTATTTATAAATAGATCAGCTTTGCTTAATTAATATGAGATTCCCACAAAGTAACATAAAAAAGAGGTTTTATTTGGCCATGAATATAGTTCCTGAAGAAAGGTGTTAAATAATGAGGTGAAGAATGTTAGTACTTGGGGAAGAAAGCAAGAGTATTCATTACATTAGCCCCTGTGTTAATATCTCTCAGACAGACTAGATGCATTCACTGAGTAAGTTTATTTGTACTGTCTTTGTATTTGCAGACCAAGGTTTTTTGAACATCAGGGAACACCTGAGTTTTTACATTCAGCTGTGTACACAGCTAACTAGATGCAAAGATAAAGCACACTTTAGTAGCTGCCTGATAGTGGAAGTATCCAAAATCAGAACTTAGACTCCACACAAGAAGTACAAAGAATGTTCATGCATTATACATATTTATAGCAGCTCACAGATAAATGCTGGCCATCTCTAACAGTTTTTGCATTCACTTCTTCCCTATGAATCTGTATTTATCATCTTCCTTTTCTTAAAATAAAGGTGATCCATGTGAACTGTATGTTTCTACATCCCCACTACATATAGCAAATAATGCAAAACTTCCCTTTAGTAACAAATTAGAAAAAAAAGTTTTCAATACCACACTCAAAGAATTGAATGAGCTTAAGGTTTTCTATAAAGCAGGTGCAATGCTTTGTGCACTAGTTGGAAATGAATAAACCAATTAATTTACACATTAAACTTAAGAGACGAGTTTCCAGTTTGGGACACTTTTTTCCTTTTTTTTTCTTTTACTATTATGACCATAACCACATCCAAAATGCATCAGGCAGAATCCCAGATATTTCACAATACATGTTTGAAAAAAAGCTGACTATGATTAGAATGCCCTGTACAATTCATATCCTTTTAGGATATGAAGGCCAGGAAACAATTTTTAAAAAGGGTGAAGGCAAGGGGAAGTGGTTTTGCTTTCCAAACTATCATTGACTAAAAAGTGGAAGATAAAATAATTTCTTTTGAAGTTTATTTTATATAATGAAAAGTCCTACGCATATTTTTCTTTTACATAAAATACAGCACATCCATAACCAGTCATCACTCAGAAGCATACTCTCCTGATTCCCTTCACTATGAAGGTGCTAACTACTGTAGAAAGATTTGGCTGCATGTGAAAAAAAGTGTGCATGAACCTGTGATGGGTGCCTTTCTACCTTGTTGGTCTGTGCTCGTTCAGAAGACTGACTTGAATTCCCAGACCCAGATCTCTGAGGGCAAAAAGGACTGATAGCACAAGAAGCACATAAAAGTTGATAGGGGGTTAGGAGCTAAACTATGCTCCAGAAGAGAAGGTGACTGAAGCGGAAACAGTCACTGAGCAATCTGGGCAAGTGCGTTTTTCTCTCACCCAACCAGTTCAGACAGATTCCATCAATGCTTCCATGACCCAGAACTGGTTTTGAAATTTGCTTCTAAGTATCTATCAGGGAAGTGGACGCATACCCCTGTGGAAACACAGTTTCTGCTGAAGTCTGTATGAGTTCTGGCTGAAAGCAAATACATGATAAAGTCTTAGCTAAGAAGTTAGAACCATCCCATGGAACAGCACCAGACATTTAAGTCAGGCAATCCTAAACCCAGCTGATACTTTTCTTCAACAGTTTTAGATAATGAAGTAGGAACTAATTCAGGGAAATCCTATGACCTATATTATAGAGGAGGCCAGACTAAACATTCTCTTACCAGTCCCTAATGGCTTTAAAACATATGGACTCAGGAGGACTCAGTCCCTGAATCTGCAAGTGATTCACTGTACAATTCACTGTACATATGTAGATTGTCTTTTCTTTTGTTTCTTCATCTGATTCTATTTTATAAAGACAAAGAATAAGTAATCAATAACTGTATATCACTCTAAACGTGAAAGATTCTAAATGCTTAGCAAGAGTAGTGGATTATCAAAAGACACTTCAAAAATGTAACTCATCTATGGAAAGATTTTCTTCTTTTTTACAGCTGCTTAATGATAATAACCAAGCAGACTAGTATGAAATGGCTTAAAGAGAAAACAAATGAGATGAAGACCATCTGCCAGATTTATCTCTGAATTTCCTGGGGCTTATCCATGTAAGCAATACTAAAATATTTACATAAAAATTCCTATTTTATTAAAAGTAAGATCTCATGGACTTTCTATAAAAAAAGTATTATTAAGTATAATGATCTTTTCAGAGCTATTCCAGTAACCTCGGAACACAGTACTTTTCAAAAACTGCTTTGCGTGTGATAAAATAGTCTAACAAGAAAAAATAAAAAGTCCAAACAAAAACCCACACCTTGTTTGCCTGCAGTAAATGGTATTATGCTTGAATTATTAAATATCTTAGAATTTGTTTGTTTTTAAAAACAGATTGACTGAAATAGTCATTGACCTCAGTCACTAACAATAGTTAATGAGAATGTAAAGAAACACACTTTTTTTTTTCTACTAGCAATAAAGTGCCAGTAACCTATAAGAAAGTAAATGAAATCTAGTCTTAAACTTTTCCACTTTTTACCAACTGTAATTGTATCTTTTCCTGCAGTAGGAAATGTGTTAGTAAGAAAACTTAATGGGACAGGCTTTCAACTAGCATAAAGGTTAGCACTGAAACAGATACAGCTATGCTAATTTTTACCAGCTAGAGTTGCAGCAACAGATGAGTGCTATTGCTGTCTTCTGTATGCGTAAGCTCTCTAGACAGTGGAGGTACAGGAAAGATGGCCTCCACCACCAGGAACATTTCAGAACTAGCAGTCCCTGTGACCAGCTGATCCACACACAGCCAAACAGAAACAAGCTTTTTCTTATTTCCTACTTTGCACAAAAGCCACTGTGCTAATAGATCCTTTCTGCTCGTGTACCTCTGTGATTGGGAATAGAAAGCATGAATTCAGAAACTGCAAAAAGCACCATAAAATCATGGGTCAAATTTTATTAATTGAAAATGACAATGTCAAAGGACCATTCAGTTAATTCTTAACACTCAGAGTTTTACATAGGAATACTTCTTAGAAAACTGCTAAGACTGTTTAGTCTGGCCTTCTCTATAACATACTACTTGCAACTCTTGCAGGAAAGCTTCAACAGAACATCTCTCCCAGATTATCAGTTCCATTTAGACACTTTAGTAAGTAAACAGCCCGTTAAAGTCTTATCACAAATTGTTCAAACTCCGCATTGAAGCATGTTACGGTTTTAGCTTTTGCTCAAAAAAAACCTGTTTCAGAATACCCTTTCGCTTAAGGTCCTAAGTTCCTCAGTTTTCTTGTTCCCAGACAGGAAATCTCACAGACAGTGTAAAACAATTGTTCCCAATCAACAATACTAAGTTAATATTCTCCCAATGGAAATCCTTCTACAAGTATCAATACAGAGAACAGACTATGATTCCATAATAAAGTTTACTTCATGAAAAAACAAAGAATTAAAAAAAGGACAAAAAAATGTGTAAGGAGGATATCTATATGAACATCATCATAACAGCACATATTGTAATCAGGTAAACATTAAAACTTCTATCATTAGTACCAGCGTCATGTATCCTAACACCATAAACAATTTTGTGGTACTAAAAGGCAGTGTTCTGCTAGCAGATTTGAGTTACAAACAAACAAAAACCGCCTACAGCTACTAAAAATATGGTTAAAATATTTGAACACTAGAGCTAAATATAGATTGAAGGATCTAATCAGTGTTAGTTTCTTTTACCAAAAAAACCTTTTAACAAGAAAAATTGCAGTAGTAAAACTCACAGATCTTATTGCTGTACTATGCTACAGAATCTAAGGTATGACAGTAAATATATTAAGGTGAGGTAGATTTTATTAATAATAAAACAATTTTTCCCTTTTTTTTTAAACCAGTAATCACCCTAAAGCAAAGCTCTTAAGTTTACTTCATAGCTCTTGTTATTTTTCAAATCTCTTTTCATTATTTATACTCTATTTTTTTTTTCCCTTTTAACTCAATGTTGTGATGGAATCAATTCAAATCTGCTCTTAACATATCTGTCTCTGACCTGTGTTTGTTTTAAGCTGTATCATTCATAATGGTGATCGATAGGTAATGCTATTCCTCTTTCTCCACAAAAAGCACAGAGCATAAAAAGTGCATATATTCTATGCCCAAGGTCAGGAGAAAATTAATGGATAAGAGCTAGATAAAATGGAGTTCAAGCTGAATGGGCTGAGTGCTCTCTACAGAGTATAGTCAAGGTAGGCAGTACAAAGCCCATTATACTCAAGTGTTCTTGAAGCATTTCAGAAGTGAAATTGTTTCCACAGGCTAATGCATAAAAGTAAGAAGCTTTAACTTTTCTGTTTCAAAGATAGCCTACAGATATTGGGCAATTGTTCCTATTCAGGATTTTACTTAGCATATTCCATTTTTCAATCTTTACCTTAAGCCATAAACCCATTTACTGTTTATGACTAAAGTTGTACAAGCTACATTTATTTGTCATTAGTGAACTTCAGACTTCCCTCCTCATTCTCTTCCTGTCAAGATAACAAGTGAACAGCAGAGCTTTTAAAAAATGACACACATACAAGCACATGAACTTAAAAAAAAAATAAAGAATGCAATGATTATGTAACTAGGTTACTTCTCAGTTACTACAAAATATGGTTTAACTAAGAAATAATATAAACATGTTTTTCCTACAAAAATAAATAAAGTAAAGTAAAGTAAAACTCAATTTGATTTCAAACAGAAGACCATGGGGATGTTAGAAAGAATCAAGAAAATAGAATTCTGTTTATTAGAGTATTAGGCAATTAGCTTCCCAATATTTTCCTTCTTTATCCTGGTGAATCTTTCTAACAAAGCCCTATCAGAAACTTGTGCCAGTATGCAAAGAGCAAACTGCAAACAGGGTTTGCAATTCACTTGAATGAAAACCGTGGGAAGCTGCTGAGTAGAGATGCATGATAGAGCTTCTGCAAAATATAACATAGTTGTTGAAGAATTAAAGCAGTAGTGTCATATGAGTTTATTAGAAACACTGTCCTGGGGTTATATCTGAACATGTTTCTGTGTTCATGCCTGTCTTATAATCTAAGGTTAAGAGAAAACAAAAAGAAGAGCAGCTGAGCATAGATTACAATGAAAATATCACTGCTGATCACATCATTCTTTTTATTTCTGAATAATTTCCTGGACAAGAACAAGGCAAAAACCCAGCACTGAGCACCAGATTATATAACAGACAAATTTGGGAAGAAGTTAAATTATTTTCACAGAACTATTTTCTCATAGTCTCTATCACTAGTCCTGTTGCTACTGGTACTCTGCGGAAAGCAACTTAGCTTTTGGTGCAAAAATAGGGATAGGAGATTGTAAATTCCGTATATAACTGTATACATTGGTCATCACTTTCAAAAATACACATATTGTATTGCTGAAATATAACTAGGGGGAAAAGAAAAAAACCCCAGACCAACATAGGAAAACTAGATTAAGGTAGTCTTCCCTATTACAAAAAAAAAAAGGAAACCACAAAAAAACCAACCAACCAACCAACCAAAACCCTCAAAAAACAACAGCAACAACAAAAGAAAACCCACAAAACAACAATCAAACAAAAACCCACCAACCCCCCTCCCCCCAAAATAACCCCAAACAAACCAGAAAAACTTTAACCATAAGGAAAAAAATCCAATAAAACAAACATTCTGTTAAGTCTGGAGTGATCACACTGCGAGACATGCATGTCAAATCCTCAACGCTACGGCACTTAAGCCAAATATTTTACCAGGAAATTCCTCCAATACATTCACAGCACTACATAAATGCTTCACAATGCCCTCATCACTATCATATGTGACTGCTTGCCTACAAAACGCAAATAACATATTTATATACTTGGTGGTGGGCTCTTGAACATCCAAATGCCATTACTGTGTGTAGAGAGAGATGGCTTTGTTCTGCCGAAGTGTAGGCTTAAGTTTACCAGATTCAGACATAAATTCATAAATGCTATTTTAACGGTACTTTTATGAACAAATGTAATTACATGCTAATTCTTTTAATCAGTTTTTGGCCTATGCTTTGGTTACTCACTAAGGCAAACTACAGGACAAAAAGAAAAGTGCTAATGATATACCTGAATGTTAGTCTTGGAATTCTGGATTATTTCTGAATTTCTTAAGAATAAGAAATCCAAAGGTCAAAACAGGATGATACACTCATGTTTCTCTGATATAAACTGGTCTCACAGTACATTTAAGTAATCTGTGCTTTTTAAATAAAGTATTTCCAGAAGGCCTCTAAATAATATAAAATTAATTGGATTGGGATTAGCTTCAAGCCTATAATCAGCTGTGTCTTCTTTATGTCACAAGGCTATTATTTTGCTACATTTTATTTATGCCAAGCATGTAATGGTAATTGTTTATTACTATGGTTAAATCCTAATGAGGAAAACTAAAATATTGTATTAGTTGACTGGTACTTACATCACTCAAAATAATTTTAATCATTGTCATTCTTTAATCTCTAAGGATGAAATTTTTCTAATAAATACAGTAACTACAGTGTTGAGGTGTTCTTCACAGTGTTATAATATCATGCTGTGCTCTTCAATGCATAATGATGACCTCCTTAAGCAAAAAAAAAAAGTGGAATGGGACAGCTCTCAGTAGACAACTCTTCATGGCCAACTGTCTGCAGTCAGTTCCTCACTGGACAGCTCTACATGGCCAGCTTTAAGCAAGGACAACTCTACATGGATCTTTCACAGAAGGTAGAGAGGGTACTGCCCATGAGCTTGTTCCTGCTGTGCCAAGCAGTATTTCTTCCCCGTCTGTACAACACACATGGCAGTACCAGCATCGGTGTGGCTGCAGGGGCCTGGTGGGTGGTGGGAGGCAGCTGCGTAGCCACCTGCTCCCCAGCTTCCCCACCAAAACCTTCCTGTAGTTCTCCCCACCTGCCTTGCATCTGACCTGTGCATTAGCTGACTGTGCTTATGCCGGCCAAGATTTTAATTTTTGTATTTCATGTTTAGTTGCCTTCATCTCATTGTTAATTTAAATATTACTTTATTAATGAGTCACTGAAAACAGCTGCAGAGCAAGGCAGACATCTCTGATGGCCGGGAACAATGAAGGCATGTGATTAATCAGTTAGAACGTCTTGTGAATTATGTAACTCATTTCTTACACTTTAACTCCCTTATATATACGCATAGTTTCCTTCCCACAGCTACACTCAGAGCTGCTTCCCCCTGCTGCTTCCCTTCCACCTCCCCCCTCTGGGAGGACCATCAGAAACTGTCAACCCGAGTAGAGTTGGTGATGTAGAGTTGGTCACAGAGACTTGTACTAGACCCTATAAAACAGTCATAAGGCAATCATTTATAGGCTATACAAAGAAACTGAAGAGCTTATATAAGAAATTAGAAAAAATATAAACTCCACTCTTTGGTGCGAGCAACTGTGTTAGGTTTGTGCCTGGCAGGGTTTTGACAGTTGGAGGGTGATAGAGGTGGCTCTTGTATGAAGCTTCTGGAAGGCAAGCCAATCAGTGCTTCTCTGATACCATATTTAAGAGGGGAAAATCCTGTTGAGCAAGTTCTTGGAGGGGTGTGGGACGCAAGAGGAACAACTGTGCAGACATCAAGGTCAGTAAAGGAGGGGAGGAGGCATACCAGAGCAGAGATTCCCCTCCAGCCTATGGTAAGGCAGCATGCTGAGCCCTTGCAGCTCAAGGAGGTTAACAGGGGGCAGATGCCCACCTGCAGCCCATACAGGACTGCACGCCAGATCAGGTGGATGCACCTAAAGAAGGCCATGACTCTAAGGGAAGCTTGCAATGGAGCAGTACATTGCTGGGAGGATTACAGCCTGCAGAAGACACTCACCCACACTGCAACCTGTGGGAAGGACTCATGCTGGAGAAATAAATTTCCTACAGGAGGGATGCCACGTTGGAGCAGGGGAAGACTGTGAGGAATACTTCCCCTGAGAAGGAAGGAGCAGAAACATGTGATAGACTAACTGTAACCCACTGCTACTCTGATTTGATTGTCAAATTGGTGGTGGTTTTCTGTTTAAATTAAATTCATGTTGTTTCCCCAAGCTGAGTCTGTTTTATGCCCATAACCATTACTCGTGAGTGAGGCCTCCCTGTCCTTTGTCTTGAACCTTGAGTCTTTTGTTACATTTTCTCCTCCCCTTCCCACTAGGGAGGCAGTAGGAGTAAGTGAGCGGCTGCTTGGTGTTTAATTGCTAGCTGGGTGGGCCTAAACCATGGGAGCAGGAAAGGCAGGCAGCTCTGGAGGACTCTGACTACAATCTGCTGTGCTGCTCTTTCTACAGCCAGCTCATGATGAAATGTGTTCAAAATGCTTTCTGAAAACTATAATTTAGGATGACAGAATTTAAATGCAACCAAAGCAAGTCAATACATCCTAATTTTGCAAGAGAATGTTATTAACAAGAACTGTATAATTCTTCACACTTTAATTTATTTTTTTTTTAGATAACAAACATTATATTCTGTTCTCTTGCTGTTGGTTTATTTCCCAAAAAGAAAAGGTACTGTCCTTGGCAAACAATTAACTTTGTAATTACATTATTACTGTAAGAGTTCATGGCAACATTTTCATTAGGTTTTTCTTTCTTCACTTCTCTTTTACCAAAACCAGTTATCTTTTCCACTCCAAGCTTTGATTGACTGTGCCCCCCAACGGATGTTAAAGCCAATTAATTCGACAGATCTTCCTGCACCAATTTAACTTCAGCAGTTCTCTGCTGTACTAGATGTAAATGAGGGAGGCAAGCTGGAAGTGGAAATATTGTACATACAGTGTTTCAGATGCAAGAAGTATCTTATTCAAATAAAAAAATTTGCATGCAATTCAGCAATCTATTCAATTGTGACTTAAGTCTCTTGTCTGAACGGACCAATCATGATTAAATTAACAGTAAGAGGTCATATGAGCTCACAATATTTCTAAGCTCTTTTCTATTATTCATGAAACATCTTAACTAATTTTGCTTCAGGTGGCAAACAACACAGAAAGATCTCTGACCTTGACTCAAACAAGATGACATTTCCATACTGTATGTTTGTATTAGGCACTTTTCACATATGCTAGACAGAAGACAAATTTCCCCTGGAGCTACAGTACACTGATGACCTATAGTTTGTTCATCAAAAGGCTATTATAATTGGCTCTTAATATATCAAATTATTTCATGCAGACAGTTCCACTTATACACAGATTGATTTCTACTTTCAAATACATACACTCTAATTTTTAAATACCCAAGATTATCTTTCCCACACACAGGGAAGACAGAATAATAGAGAAATAAGAGCACAAAAGCAGAAACATTCTGACTAGCATCATTTTGCCAAAATTTCTTCCAGAGGTGTTATAGAAGGTGTCTGTAGTGGATATATAACAAATTGAAGGAAATAACTGGGTTGGCATGGCAAACAACTGCACAGTTACTGAGGAGTTGCCTGTGTTGGCAACCCTTCTAGAGGTTAACTCATAATAAACAACAGGGATAATAAACACTATCAACCCCCTACTTCAACAAAACTATCTTTCTTCTCAGCACTACAATGTCAGAATAAGGTGAAGACCCTGACTACTTATCACATTTTATCTCTTCCTTAGTGATCTTAGTTCTCTAGATTTTTTCGTACTATTGCATCTGGCCTAAGCTGTTGAAACCGTCTTATCCTCAGAGGGAGGAGCTACAAATGATTGACCATTAATCCTGAAACTAGTTTGCTAAAGTAAAGAGGAATAAGTAGTCAAGCCTGGCCTTACCACAGGAAAAAAAAGCCATGATTTCATGTGACTTTAAAGACATATGAAATAATTGCAGCTGTTAAAATCCTATAAATAAAATACCAATTAAGTAAAGCTCAACTCAACTTTTCATTCTTATCTAACACTGAAGTGACTGCAGTAATACTTGCATAAACTATTTCCAAATTTACATCCTGTAAATTTATTGCTGAGCTCTGTTTCCTATGATAATCCTGTTTTGTTGATGTAGGAAGCCACAGTAAATATAGTAAAACAAAAAAGACAAACCCTAAAACCTAACATACATGAAATCACTAAAGCAGAAGGTAGGCAGAGATTGAATTAGGTAAAGGAGATATTATTTCCTTAATGGTGTATAAAACTGTCAAAGTCTAAGAGCAATACAAGAAATCAAATTCCTATTGTAAAACGGTAACACTTCAAGGAGACCATACTCCCTTTTCACAGCTGTGAAATCTTTCAGAATTCTGTGAATACATGCAACATTTACTTTTAATTTAAATACAGGTCCAAGCTTTGTGAATTCTCTGAATTAAGGTAAAATTCAATTTTCACTTAACATAAATTGTTTTCTAGCTTTTGAAGATACAAAGAAAAATTCACAGATGTGACATCAATGTAATACAGTTCTTATGAGGTAACAAAATTAATAATTTTCAAGAAAATCTGGAGACACTTTAATTGATTCAGATTGTCAGTACTGACTATGTGTTGTAGGGAAAATCAAGGTGTATAAAGCTTTGAAGTCCAAAGAACATGACATTTTAATTAATAAACACAAGGGTCATAGATAGATAGAGAGACAGACAGAGAAAGAGTTCTGAAGTGGACGAAAAGTTGACTCACTGTGACAACTTTAATACTATGCTGAAAAAAAGCAGATGAATTTCAGGAAAGTCAGCCACACTAGTCCCAGTCATTTAATCCTCTCATTTATTCTCTGGTAACCTATTGCCTTTCATTTATCTGGAGAGTTGCATAAACCATTTTTAAGTATCTACTGCTGAATATCCACCACTAATAAAGTAATATCTTTATTCAATTATTAGAAACTGAGAAAATCTCCTGAAGTAAGATAACTTCTTACTAATACATTTGATGAAAAAAATTGTTTAAATCTGAAATAGCAGCTTGGGAAGAAGGCACAGACAAGATACATCCAAGATAAATGGCATAGTTAAGGAGGCAGCAGAAAAATCTTTGTTCTATGCTATAGCACTTCAGTGCTTATAGCACTTTACTCAGAGGATTCTGTTCATAGCTTTCATATACACTACAGCGAGATACATACAGTGCCAAAAAACTGCCTATAGTTAAAAGTCTTTAAAAATTGTACTACTTTTGAAAAAGTCAGTCCAAAATTATGCCCTGCTAAACCAGAATCCTTTCCCTGATTGGATTATGCTATTTATTTTGTTCTTACACAACATCTACAATAAATATAACCACACACTTGGAAATGAGTTCTGGTCTTAGTATTTGTTTTAACTGGTGTACTTTTGTTAACTTCACAGAATCATAGAATGTTTTGGGTTGGAAGGGACCTCAAGGATCATCTAGTTCCAAGCCCCTGCCGTGGCAGGGACACTTCCCACTAGACCAGGTCATTCAAGGCCCCACCCAACCCAGCTGTGAACACCTCCAGGGATGGAGTATCCACAACACCTCTAGGCAACTTGTTCCAGTGACTCACCACCCTCAGGGTGAAGAATTTCCTTCTATTTTCCAATCTAAATCTACCCTCTTCCAGTTTAAAGCCATTACACCTCATCTTATCACTGCAGAACTTAGTGAAAATTCCCTCTCCAGATTTCTTGTAGGCCCCCTTCAGATACTGGAAGGCTGCAATAGGGTCTCCGCTAAGCCTTCTCTTCTCCAGGCTGAACAAGCCCAATTCTCATAGCCTGTCTTCGTAGGAAAGGTGTTCCAGCCCTCTAATCATCTTTGTAGTTCTTCTCTGGCCCTTTTTCAACAGGTCCATGTCCTTCTTGTGCTGGAGGCTCCAGAGCTGGACACAAAACGCCAGGTGGGGTCTCACAGGGGCTGAGTAGAGCAGCTGAGTAACTTGAAGACCTTATTCCTAATTTACTATCCAAACTGCAACACAAACAAGGCTTATACTATCAAGGATAATGTATGAATCATGCATTGACTTGTGTAACTCATTCCCTGTTTTGGTAGGTTAGCCTTGGCAAACAGCCCAGCTCACACTCAGATGCTTACTCACTCATCACCCTTCTTCACCACTGGGGAGGCAGGGAGAAAACAGGTTTGAAAGTGTTGGGTCAAGGCAGAGGCAGAGAGATTGCTTACTAATTACTTTAGTGGGCAAAAGAGAGTTGGGAAAAACTATTGTAATTTATTGTTAATTAAGACAGATTTGCATAGTGAGAAACAAACACAAAAATTAAAGCACCATCTTTCCTCCTGTTCACACAGGCAGCACTGTGGATGTTTGCTCTGCCATGGAGCACCTTCTCCTCTCCTCTACCTCTACCCTCGCTGTTCCCTGTGTTGTTTCTCACTGTTTTTTATTTCCTGATCCTCTACCTGTCTGGTAGTTTTGTCCTTTCTTAACTATGTTTTCCCAAATTGTCATCAGCTTCACTGATAGGCTCAGCCATGTCCAGTGGTGGGTCCTGTAGAGCCATCTGGAACCAACTGGAACCAGCTGTGTCTGCTACTGGTCCCTTCCTGCAGAAACCAGGCCTGCAGCCACCTCACAGCCAAAATCTTACCCGCTATGCTCAAAACAAATATGTATTCACATTGTAATTTAATTTTCAATTTAACAAGACTAACATGAATTGTGAGATCTAAAATTTAGCAAATTTCGTCACAGAAGTGAAGAATGGTGAAACTTGGTTTTATTTTATCAATATTTTTGACAAAGCTTGTGACCTGGTTTTCAGTTTGTTGCAGGCGTTCATGAGAAATCTCAGCATTTTACTCTTTCAAATAACATTAATTTAGACGCACATGGCTGCCAGTCACACCCTGATACTGTAGATTTTCATGCAGTTTAAACAAGAGCTATATTTTGCACCTTTGTAATTTGAACTATGTGAAATAAATAATCTGGTATGCAAGCCATCACATAAGTGCACTACGTCTCAAATTTGCATTTTCATAACACGAGTTGTGGACACACCAACATTGTTTTCTCCCATTGTCTCATTAATAAATTTTATTTCATTTAATATCTCAAAAATGTTTGCAGCAAACACAAACTATGTTTAATTTAAGGCTCTTTCAAGTTAATGCAAGTGCTGCATACATTAGGATACAAAAAGAAAAAAATCCTGAAACAGAAATGTTACAAATATATAATAAGTATTTGTTTTTATTGATGCACATTAGCGAAGCCAACATAAATAAAGCCATTACATGGTATATTTCAAATGACTTAGAAATCAAGTAATATTTTTAATGAAAAACACTGGCTGCATCACCACCATTTTAAAAATAAGCAAGTAAGCTGGCAATGCAGTATGTAACATTCAGTTATGCCTCATCAATTTGATTAAAAGTAATGTTAAAATGAAAACTACAGAATCTGAAGGCTAGTATAAAGGCTCATTTTTATAAAGTTTCTGGAGCTAAAGCTGTGAGAGACTGTCTCAACAATTCTGCTGATGTCCCACTAAAGAAAGACTGAGGCCTAGACAGACTTTGTAACTGCAAGACTTAAGTTGGCCACCATAGCCCTGGAGGAGACATCTTGAGTCTGCAAGAACTCAGGAAGACATGCCTTCAAGGGACTTAGTTAGTTGAAGCAAGAAGTCAGCTAAAGGGGAAGGAGGAAGACTCCCAGAGGCTGAAGTCACTCGGGTGTTGATCCCCAAGAGATCCCTTTTTGGCACGTTGACGACACGTGAGGAAGGCATGTCCATGAGTGGCTAAGCTAATGAGCTCCCATAAAAGACAGAATGAAGGCGGGCCCAGCGAGTGGCTAAGCTAATGAGTAATGCATAAAAGGCAGAAGGAAGGAGCAGTTTGGGCTCTCTCTCTAGTCCCCCCTGCTGCCTGGGGCATCTCCCCACCACCGGCTGGCTCTCTCTCTCCCCCTGCTGCCCGAGATGTCACACTAACAACAAGATCTCTGGACCTGTGGTGGTAGCTGTATCTCAGCTCTTTCTCTTCTCTTTCTCTCTCTCTCTCTCTCTGTTTGACTGTTGGTTAATAAAATTGTTTGGTATCGATGTTTTGCTCTGGAAGACTTATTTTACCCCCTTCTCTGAGAATTGTATGAATCCTCATGGGTCGGCAGATCCGGTTCGTGACAAAAGCACATGTAAAAGGCACTTGGTTTAAAATCTTGTAGGAGAGACGTGCATTAATAAGAACTAAACATTTTTGGCTTAGTGTATCACTCTACAAAATATATACATGTGTTTTTTCCTTTAACAATATGAGTAATCACATTCCTATTCATCTCAGATGCATACATCCATGCTCAGCTGAATGGAGAAGAGATCAACGACATGGTTTACAAGAATTATGCTGTTAAGTTTGGCAAGAAAAATGGGAACAAATGAAATTTCTCTCCATGTAACCTCTGAATCAGAGTTTTTGCAAAGCACTTGAAAAGAGATAGCTAACTACCACAAAGCACACATACCTACAAATAAGCCTGGCGAGCTAGGCACATGTTACATTTGGTCTATCATTTTTTTCTGCTGACAGCCACTGCAAATACAGCATCAGTGTCAGGGAGCTGTCCTATCTTGGTGAACAAGTGGCAACCACACTTTCCTGTCCTGTTCTGNTGGCTGGGGTTAAACCACAATATCTGTCTGAGATGTGCTCACACAAGTATTTGATTCACTACTTGCATGATGGAGTTTCTTCTTCTCTAACACTTTTCATCCTTGTTTGATGATGATAAACAACCATTATATTACCCTTTTCAGGAATGGCTTTAGTAAGGGAAGAAAAGCTACTGTAAGTCTGCTTACTGTGATCATACATTTTTGTAGTTCACCATTCCTTGTTTAGTCTGCCACAATGGGACATGATAAAGAGACTTTGTGTTCCTGATGGTCCCTGGCAAGTACATTACACAGAGTCTCTCCTATGCAGAGAAGAATCCGTAAGACCTAACATGATTTTGTGACAGGGGATTTTAGCTATACGTATTTAATAAAAGTGACACCTATAAGGCATGTGTAGGGTTATAATACAATGCATAGAAAATAAACACTTTCATTTAGAGGCTGAATAAAATGGAAAGGATTGTAATGCTGTAGCCCAGTGATGTTGATATGGTACTACTAGTAACAAGCTTCAAATGTGATTTGCAGGTCCTCATCACTGAGACTTGTCAGGCTTGCTCTGCCTGAATGTAGCTGCAGGTTCATTTTCACTTGGTTTAGCTGTTACAGCAATTTTTCTTCTGACAAGTGTCTACCATTTTTTGGTTTATTTTTGCTTACCTTTGAATGTTTCAGTTGTGGCTTTTATACAGAGTCATAACACAAAGTTACTTTGTGCAGAATGAGGTATTTATGACTCTAATGCAATGGCATACATAGAGAAATGTAGGCTTGGTATGACAGGAGAGGCTTGGAGAAGTGGAGACATGGTACAGAGGAGCACAGACATGAGACTGTCAAAAAGGGGCCCAGCCTGGCACTACAGACCCCACAATGCCCCGGTGTTCAGTTAAAGAACTGCAGGCCTGCAGCTGGGTATCAAAGCAAAAAGGGAAATAGCGTCTCACATACATAGAAGACATGGCATATGACAAAATTGGATAAAGCATGAACTTTCAGACTGGGAAAGAAACAGCAAGGTGTAAAAGTGCGCTAGCAAACATATGAAAATGACTCCTGATGGAACCTAGAGGAAGAAAGAAGGATTGACACCAATATCCCATTTTTCAGACTTCTGATGATGAGAACTTCCTGTACAGCCCATACAGCCAGACTGAAGCCACTGACCCCAAGACTGCACAGGAGCACCAGAAATATAAGCATAACACCAGAAAAAGAGAGAAATACCAGGAAGTGTTTATGTAACAAATGTAACAGCATGATTACTTTTTAAACTTCTCCTATATACTAGTATTCAAGCACTTTTTTTTTTTTCCATCCTGTCCTGTAATAGCTAATTTTGGACTAATAATGTTTGTTGGATTATACTGTTATGATTTACATTATGCTAACAGTAAACTCCTGTCTTTACATATAATGTTTTCACACATAAGACCCTGACTCTTGTCTTGAAAGGACAAAAGTCTATAGATAAAGTAGAAAATTATGACCTAGGAAAACATGTTTATAATTCACTTGAATCTAAAATAATAATATTTTACATTTCTTTGTAACCCTTCATGGGAGAAAAAACAAGTTTATCAAAAGAACATAATAGTGGTTCTAACATGCTTCCAGATTGCCTGAGAGCCAAAGGTCATGGTAAAACGTACATTAATAAATGTTCATATGTTTTATTAACTTTAGAACTTTGTTTTCTATTAAAAATGCAGCAACGCTGTTAATAATATAACAACATGAGAGACTCAGTAATGCTTTTCCATTCCTTTCATGTTCTCCATTCTGTTATTTTGACTTGTAAGTAAAGGTAATAACATCTATAAATATCACACCCCTTTAATGCAGCCTCTAAACAAATATCATTATGATGTACTCCTTAGAGAGAAAACTTGTATCTTAACAGAAGAAACTCACATCCCTTCACTTGGGCAGAAAGAGATTCAAAGTGCAGTTCAGAAATACAACAAAACCCTTGTACTTTGCAAATCAAGTTGCAAACTAAATAAAAATGAACTAGGATAAATCTATATTGTAACAGACTAATTCAACAGCAACTCAAGAAAAGAGCTCCTCACATGGTACAGCTGCTTCTGCAGTATATAAAAACACACTTTATAGTGAGCAAACTCACAGTTTCTAAATGTGCTATGCTGTCTTAGCCCAGACATAGCCTGACACCTGTGATGTAACTGATGCATACTACAGAATATCAAAGAATGCACTATGAAGAGTTATCTTCATCTTAAAACATGCATTTTTACTACCATATTCAGATTTCTTCTCTAACAGGACAAGATTTAAGTTTGAAAAAAATGGATGTATACCAAATAACCACCTCACCTCTCACCGGTAAAGCTGTTCCTAGGATATTACATATGATGGAGAAAACTAGATTTTCAAGATAGGAGAAAGGTGACAGCAGGAAATTGTTTTCATATGCTTACAGTAAGCAGTTCTTTAGGAGAAGCTTTTTTATTAGCATGAATGGTATTTATACAAAAATGCATCCAGGCAAGTAGCATCTATTCAATATGCTGCTTCCCATCTGCAAGAGTCCTAAGGTGGCTTTTAAATTTAGAATTTATTCCTGTTTCATACCATGACCACATAGCCACACATCTCTCAGCAATATATGTAATGTTTCTATCTGTAGAATTCTTGTTCAAGCAACTTCAACCCTCTCTTTCCCTTCAGGACTACAAGCTATTTGATTATGCTGGTCCTTTTCCACAGGTAATTACTGCCATAGAAATGTCCTCTCATTTCCTCTCTTCCTCCTGCACCTAAGAGTAGGGTTTTTTCCTCAAAATTTCTAGATGAATTTAGAGAAATGCTGTAATTTCTCTGTGACCCTTTTTAATATTTTTTTTAACAATAATTCTAGAATGTAAAAGAACCAGACGGCTGAAGAGTACTCAGAATAATGCATGTAGATATGAAACTCTTATCTACAGAGTTACACCTATCAGTGGAACAGTCACTAGTTCTGAGTGAAATAGAGCTAGACAACAATGGTTTTACTACTATCAATAAAATTTCTAATTCAGTATGAGATACAGCAGAGGTCACCACAGAACTTTTAGTTCTGCTCTAGTGAATTCTCATGTCAAGGTTAGTATTAAACTATAAAAAAAAGAAATTATGTCTAGTACTGATTGACATCTTATCAGTCTGTTTATTGATGATTGCATCACTAACTTCAGTTACTGATTAAGACTTTCTAGTTTGTTTTTAACTGGCTGTCAGAAAACCTTCAAAATTACAGTATCCCACACTTTTATTAACAGTAGTGATGCTCTCTCATGTGTCTTTTATAATTACATTCAGAAAGTTGCAGGACCTCCTTCTTTGTTGCATATTATGTCTATATTTTTAGTGAAGTAACATCATAGAATGTTAAGTGAAGATATAACCAACAAGTTACGCATAAGACTAGCTTGGATTATAAAGAGGAAGAACCACAGACAGATTTTGCTGGATTCTAGCAACAAGGATTTTCCTAAATTTTAACTAGTACTAAAATTGTAAACCTAACCTGGAAAATTAAATAAGGTCTTTAAACTCAAAATTTTATTTCACAAGGATGTTTTTCATTACTTCCACTGAACCTGACAAAATTTACAACCCTCCTGGTCACATTTGTACCTACATAAGCTAATTTCGTAAGTATTTTATATTTTTCACATCTCTACTGAAGCCTTCCTTAACTGGATAGCTACAAACAGTTGCTTATAACAGAAAGACCAAAGTGCAGCAAGAATAATTAATACACTACATATCTGGACAGTCATATTTCAAAGAGCAAAAATAAACAGCAGAAGCTTAGAAAAGAATCATCCAATAATTACTGTTTTTACAGAACTCTGCTGTCCTTAGCATTTCTGCTTCTAAAATGTATTCTTAAGCTTAAAGATGCTATATTCAAGATACTTAGCATTTATATTTTAAAATTCATTATGTACAATCAATTTACAAAAGTCAACAGCATTATAGCTATGCCATTTATGATCACAGCCCTGTGAGCCTGTTTGCCAATCTCTGAAACCTTCACTTTACACTGTTGGCAGGAAGAGAACACATGAAGTCAAACCTAATCCTGCATTATTTTCCTGTCAAACTTTACATTTATATGACAAAATTTAACATCAGAATTACTTTAAAATTTAATTTTTATACTTAAGTAATTAGATGGCTACCACTGTGAAGGTGTGTATTTTTTCCTTTGAACTGGTTAGATTAAAGTCACCCAAGTTTTAGAAAACAGTATTGCATTTGGGAGCTGAGGATACATAAGTAAGGTTTATGTCCTATGAGTAGTACAGTTTAAGATGTGCAAAAGATTAAGGCATGGCACTAAGAAAATGGCTGTTAAAAGTCTCCAACTTATTTAAGAGAAAAGACTTGCAGTGACTTTATTCATCCTGTTTCTCATCTAGGTCTCCCGCCTTTCTCATTAAGTTCAAAATTAAAATGAAGGTTGGGCAGGGTTGCTTTCTCAACAGGCTAGTCAAAAACTTATCAGGGCAAAGGCTGAAATGAAATGCCATGCATTGTCAGCTGTATCTTCAGCGCAAATGCCATCAGCTGCTTTCCTCAGTTGTCTCATCATGCTCTAAAATGCAAAAATGAGCGCTCTATTTTGTTCCTATTGCCCCACATGACAGCTGTTTTCCATACAATGAGAAAGAAGCAGACGTTATCAGCAGTTTTGGCATCTGAAACATTTGACACATCGCCACACTTCTAGAAATTCCACGACTTACTTTTTTTTCTGTGTAAGATGGGGGCTTTCATGGTATTGTTACTTAAAATGAATCACAATGCCAGTAAAGCTGCCTTTGATTTTTGGTTGTTTCTTTCATTTTGTCATCCATACCTCAAAGCTTCATGTTTGGAATTAATAATATGAAAGTGGTTGTTTGCAAAGCAGTCGTGAAACATTTAATTCGTAGACTGCTGATAGTTTTTGCAACTGCTGTTGTGAAACAGCTGTTATTGAAAAACAAAGTCCTGTGAGGGCAAAAAGTTCCACTAATTACACACTAACTTAAAATGAACTATATTCGTAATATCAAAAGTAAAAATATAAAGTGAATATTTCCCCTAGTTTTGTTTGTTTGTTTTTGGCTTGTTTGTTTTTTTTTAAGGAACAAATCTTTGAAGGTGCTTCACTTGTGTTCCTCCATACTGATGTCTCTCTGGCAGGAGTAATAGAGATGCTAGCACTTACGCATAGAACTATGCATATGAAATAGTTAGAAGAGTTTTACCTGACCTGACAAGAGAGCTCTAGGATTCAGAAGACAATGTAGTAATGATTTAAATGTTAATTGTTAATGAAAATTGAGATACTTTATTTTTCGGTGAACAATGGTGAAAACTTTATTTAGGAAAAGAATGGAACATCACTAAGTCATCTTATATTAGAAGCTTTAAAAAGCTGGGAGAAAGCCTGACAACTCACACTTATTAGGATAACAAACCATACAGATCTTATTTCTATAGCAAATATTTGATATATCCACGATATACATACGCCTCTCCAAGAGCAGTAACACTCCACATCACATACAGGGATGATGTACTAATAGTCTTGTTCAATTTTAGATCATGTCAGATTCATAAGTATTAGACTGATTAAATTTTCTGTTTCAGCAATACTTTGTACCTCCTTAGAAGATTTATAGAAATAATCCCAGGTCATTCTATTTTTTATAGAATAAATAGCAATTTAAATTTTTAATAAATATATATATTTACTATGTATATAAGTGTTTGGTAATCAACCACATACACATTCAAGAAAATTCATTACACTGGAAAAACTGATCACAGATAACGTTGTTTTCACCTTCTTTTTAATGAAGATATTTGTATTAAATTTACTGAGAATTTGCATGCTGTCCTTACACGTTTTTCATCTTGCCTCTTTCTTCATTTCTTTTAAAATTAAACTAATTCCTTTCTCCTCTTTGAGGCCTTATTTTCTCCCGGGACACTGAACACTAACTTTGCCTAAGAATTCTTCATAAAGAGGTTGACAATCTGCAGCACTAAGGTGACACCCAAACTGACATATTTGTAACCTGAGTAAACATTCAAAACTGTATTATGTCCTGCTTGTGCTCAAATAAAGCAGAAAGTCAGACAATACATAATGGAAGAGACTCATTTCACATACAACTTTGAAACAAATTATCTTCCCCAGGCAAAGAAAACCATTTTTTTTTTTTACATTACTAAATGTAGTGGCCATTTTTTCCTATTGTAAATGAAAGCAAAATTTAATTAACATTTTATAAACCGTACATTCCATTCTCAGAAATACAGATTATCAGAGAACACTACTTGTATCAGTACCTGAAAATGCCTAGGAACTACCCTCAGAAATTCCACATTTCTTTCAATTCTAATCCAGTCTGCACAAATTACTAATTCTTAACTTCTATCTGTATGTTTGTTTAGGATTCTCATTAAAAAACCCCAAACCACAAAACCCACCATCACTTAGCTTCTAACAAGAAACACATAAAACTTTGTTCATTTCACTGATAACTCTCATGGCTAGCTGTTGATGTCCTATGTGGCTGTACTTCAGTTTCATCATTATCTCGAAATCTTTTAATCATGTTCTGCTGTTTCCCTAAATACTTTTTTTTGTTTCTCCATATGCTTCAGAGCAAGGCCCCTGTCCTTAATGAAAGACAAGAACAGAGTTATTTCAGAAGTCCCTACAGATCTGTATAAAACATTTCAAAATAATTACATGGAACAGGTGTATTAAAATATACAGACAGTGGAATAAATGCTTCTTTTATGTTAGCTCTAAATGGTCAGCTAGGATGAGACAGAAATATAAAATTAGACACTGAAATCAAAGTCAAGACAACAGACAGCGCAACCGAAAGTGGACAAAATGCAGTAGGCTGGCAGAGGCCTGTTACTTGCTAGAAAATACAAAGCTAATATGGTTTATTTTTCTTGTCATGTGACAGTAGTGATTGTGTAAGAGAAGACAGGGAACAGGAGAAAAGGCACAAAACAACTTGCAAAATAAAATTTTGCTAATACTCTGAAAGTATCCAATGTATCTTTAAAAAAGGGGAATTCAGTGTCACAAGAATGTTGTCATCACAACAGAACAACAACCAGCTTACCAGAACAGTTATTCTCTAGGAAAAAATCAAGCTTGGATGACTTCCAAGAGCCTTGAAGACCTTGGCATCTAAGGCCTTGGCAATAGCTAATCAGCCCTTGAATTTATGGCACACTGCCATTTCCCAGTTCTTGGACAAGATGAACAATCTGGATTGTGTTGTGAGAACACCAAAATCATAAAATTGATTTAGGCAGGAAGGATGTTTTTTAGACTGATGGACACTTTTCCAAGTGCTTATTTCATCTGAGAATAGTTATTACCAGGTCCAGGTATACTAATAAAAAACCCCCAAACCTATAATGCAGTTTTTAAAATGGTAGTAAAACTGGAATGGGCAGATGGAACGCACAAAGTCAGAGCTGGAAGAAATTCGGGCAGATATCACATATCAAGAATAGACTGGGCAAGGACACAAAGAAAGAGATAAAGACTGGCAGAGACTCACAGTAATACAGTTAAATAATAAATGCATGCTGCTAGTCACAGAATGTCATCTTTATTAATAAATCAGAAGACAGGCTGGTCCAAAGGATTTCTGGGTGCCTATCGTTGTATCTAAGAACTATACCCATTTTTTTTTTCATACTAAAGTACATGAAGATTTCTTGGAAGTAAAGCATTGTAGTTTTATTGTGTAAAAGACACAGAAAATTCAGAGTTTGAGTGCTTGTGTATTGTCCAGTGATATCTCATTCATTTTTCTTATGAGAGTATATTGGAGGATAATTGGTCAGCCTGTAACTGTAGGTAGATCTACACCGATCATCTAGGTCTACTTTAAATTAATTTTTATATTAGGTAGTATTGAAAACAGAGCAGAGTTCTCCTTCTTGCAGTTTTATAAAAGAGTCAGTTCTGCTCAAGTTCAGGGACTTACATTCTGCAAATCTCCATTAATTGTACAAAATCTCTCAGGTTGATGGAGCACACTTCAGAGTTAACTACTCTCCACAGTAAACAGGTACTTTCTGTATATAGTGTGCTAATACATTCTATAATATGCTCCACTTTCTATGTAGCTGCCCATAAAGCACACTGGTTTTATGATATGCTTCAAATTTCCAAAGATAAAGTGGGAAAGATGAAGAAAATCTAGGCAGAGATGTTGATCAGCAAAGTTTAAAGGAGATTAGGACATACTGCATAGGAAAAGGAAAGGTAACCTAGAATATCACGTTATTGCCACAGGAACAGATTTAACTCTATTTGGTATCAAAAGACTCTTGTATCAAGCACAAAGCTAGGCATTTATCCAATACAAGAAGTCTAAATAATTTCCACTAGAAATTTAAGATATGTTAATGAAGATTTAAAAACTTTCCCTTTAATGCACTGGGGAAAAAGTTCATTGGTATGTTCATCTACTAAATAATCTAGAAACTTTTATCTAAGCGCTTACCAAGATGTTTGTCCCAAATTTCATGTTCATGTGAGGCTGTGCTTTTAACCAGAATAGCCTGTCAATATTTCTGTTTTCTATTAATTACGCTGAAAATCTGGCAGACATACCATATACTGTGGGATTGGAAATCCTTATCAAATTTACTGATTTTAGAACTTTATAAAATACTAAACTTCAGTCAGCAACACTTTTGTCTTGCTTGATATGCTCGTGTCTTCCTATAAATTACCCTGTTCTATCAGAAGAGCTGCTATAAAATGTAGAACTGTCCTTGTACTACTGGGCAGTGATATATACTGCTTATCATACAATTTAAAAAAGAATGTGTTAAATGTTCAAATGTACTGACATATGTACTTTCATATGAAATATTGGTTAGAGAACAGGAATGCTCAGGTAAGAAGAGTAAAGTCTGGACCCTGTTATCTTTTTGCTGTTAAATAATGCTTCAAGATTAAGTAAAAGCAGTCTGACCACTGAAGATGCAGTCTTCACTCCGATCACAATGGCAAACCTGAACCAGCTCTTTAATGAGTCTTCATTTCTTCAAATGCTCATTCTTTTTTCTTTCTTTCTTTTGTGAAGTGGGACTAGAATTTACCTGAACTTCTTTCTTTCTTACTTATTTTCCACTACTGCATTTAAATATATACACAGGAGTCTAATTTAAAAAATTTGCTTAGTTACAAACTATGAAGCTAATAGATACACGTTTAAAAAATGGTAACATCTTCCATGAGCAGCTATTATCATCAGGACTGTAAAACACATCTCATGCAAAAATTTAAGCAAAATTAAGTATTGGTATCTGTTAAAATGCCTTGTGCAGTGTAACAGATGTGTGCTACTCTTCCAGCAGCTGGTGCTTTTACATTTTTTGAAGCCTCTTTCCACAAAGTAAATGTATAGGGTAAAATATGTATAAAGTACAAATACTCTCTCTGACTCACTCTCTCCTGTTTTGAAAACTTACTCCACTGAATTGTGTATATTTGCCTTACGACGACTTAAAAAAGTGCCACTTCAATCATAAGCTTCTTTGGATTACAACATTTAAAGATATGTATGACTATAAGTGTAAATCTGCACATAAAATGCAAATACTGGCATCCAGAAATACTGTATATTTGGACTTCACTAGGGGAATTTCAGTATATAGAAGAAATTGTTGGCACATTGTTATTTCTGTAGCTTTCTCTCTAAGCCTTTTGTCTCTCAGAATAGTACAGTATAGTTTTACAAGGCAAAAAAAAAAACATTTTAGTAGGTCTTAATCTTGTTTGTCAGAGAACAATTTCAACTTAAGCTTTAATGCAGTATGCTGAATGTACTGCGAACAATGAAGTGTACAGCTAGTACTACTAGAATAATCACGTGTGCTTATGTTGAACAAATCAACCCTAGCTATTCTTAAAAAAGATGAGCATAGCAAGTACTTGGTGAAAGCAAAGTTGTCTGCTGAATACTGCTGTCCTGTTTGTACATCAGACTTCAATTAACTGTGACATATTGGAGGCAGATTTACTGAGATGCTGTAACAGATAAGAATTTGAAAAAGGTTGTGTTCTCTAAATATTTTGCCTAGTTTTGTCTTCAATATTCTTATCTGAATTTCCTGTAATGAATATGACTATATCCGGTAATGTTTAAAAATCAGGCTCTGAAATGGAGAAAGTGTCATCAGATGTGTAACAGCTATGGATTTTCTCCAAAGCGATACTTTGTCAGGTTAATAGAAAAATTAAGTCTTTTGTACATTTAGTATGCCAAGCAAAGATATTCCAGCTTCTTTATAACTGCTTTGTTTAACATGTAACTGAGAAAGATTGAATGCTTGAACATAATGACTTCAAAAAGTTCAATAGATTTTAAAGCAGACTCATTCGTTTGGAAATAATTTTAAGTAATATCTTGTCAGAAAAATAATTCTTTCTTTGGCCAGAATTTTTTTAATTTTTTAAAAATTTTATCTTTTTCTGTATTGCTAATTACAGTAATGAAGTCCCTAACTCTCAAGACTGAACTCAGTCTACTCAGCAGCAATAATGTCATCTCTTTTTAAATTATACCATCTCTTTTTAAATCAGCTTTGCTTATGAGGATTTTGAAACTAACACAATATCAAGTTCCTGTAATAGAGAACACACTATGCTGCTCTCAAAATGAAACTGCATCTCTGTATCGAGATACTGATTTTAAGTAAAGGAAGTCAAGAAATGAAGAGGAGCACTGGCAGTAACACTGGCCTATGAACATCCTTGGAGGAGCAGTTTAGCTATGAAATGTTTCTTTCTAGACTACACAATCAGGGGCTCCAACCTGGAGATCTGGCAGGGATCTAGCGAGGTCTCCAGCTATAGCACCTGTACAGAGCAGGCTCAGACATGGGCTCAGACCAGGCTACTCAGGGCTTCATCTAGTCAGGGCATGAAACCTCCAAGGATGGAGATGGTCCAGCCCCCTTTGTCCCTGGTCCCACCACTTGGTTGTCCTCATGGGGAAAAGACTTCTCCTTATCTCCAGCCTGAGCCTCTCATGTTTCAGCTTGTGCTGCTGTTTCTCACCCTGCCACCACTCACTCCTGTGAAGAGCCCAGTTGTATTTCCTCCCTCCCTCCCATTGGTGCTGGGGATGCTGTTGGCTGCTCCTGAAGCCAGCTCTTATCCTGGCTGAACCAGTGCCAGTCCACTGCAGCTCCTCACAGGAAAAGGGTTCCAGTCCCACTGCCTCAGTGGCATCCCCTCAACTCCTGTGAGTTTATCTATATCTTTAGTGTATCAGAGTGAGTAAAACTGCAATCAGTAATCAGAAGTGGTCTAAGTAGCCTTGAATATGGGGAATAATTCCTGCTTTGATCTTCTGGCTCTACCTCTGTTCACACAGCCCAGGATACTGTTGCCTTTCTTTGCAGAAATCCTAGCCTTCATTTGATTATAGGAGGCATAAGCTTATTTCCTTAAACAGCCATATACCCAAGTGTCTTAGGAGCTAGCTACTGCAATATTAACACAAATATCCTGTTTCCTAAAAGTACAATGAATTGAAATTTTTACTTAGGAACATTCTGTTCCAACATAAAATTTATATTCAGCCAGTTGCTTATAACTTCCAACACAAAATTGTTAAAAATAATACTGTTAAGAAGATGTGTTTCTTTTGGCAATATATCTGGAAATAAGTTGTCAAATTAATCTTTTTCCTGGGCACCATTAAAGAAATCTATTCTGTCAACCATTTCTTCAAGAAATCACTTTATTAGAAATAATATGCTTCGACAGATATTAAAACAATGACAGTGAGACATTAACATAGGTCTATTTAGCATGTTTTATTATCTTACGGGTTAATTTTTATGTAGGCTACAATTGCCATAAATAATTGGACTAAACTAGTGGTCCTCATTTTAATGCGATTCTGGTTTTTATTTCCTTGGGGGTTTTTTTTTGTCCTCTGAGACATTTATTTATTTAATTTTATTACAAAGAGAGACAAAAATGTCAGACAGCTGCTATCAAAACAATTTTAACATCATGATATACAGTTTATGAAACTGTCTTTCCACAGATGTATATTAAGAACATAAAACAGTCACTGTATGTGAACCAAAGAAACATTTAGCTTGGTACACATCTTCTTTCAATGATCAAGCTGAGATGCAGAGATAAAGAGTGTAACCAGACAAATATGTAACGAATTTTCCTCAATGTAGTATTTCAGCATCTAGTGATTTGAAGCTCAGGGACCTGTTATATTCAGATATTCTTAAAAAACACACTCTGGTGTACTCTTAGAACAGAAAGGTGGATTTATTCCATGCTCTGTTATTTTCTGTGTTTTCTATTAGAACTGTATCATCCTGCATCTGCAAATTTCATAAATATCTGGAACTGCTAAAAGTAGAAGGAAGCTCAGGTACTAGAACTAAAATACACTTGCAAACAAAATTCAGTTAGCTCCCATGGGTGTGTAACAAACATCACTTCTACCTAATCTCACATTTACTAACTCACAGAAGGTATTAAAATCCTTACTGACCCACTCAGTTGAAGACATGCTTGCCTTGACAGAAATAAAAGTATATGGAATGAGAATGGGTAGAATTAAAAAAAAAAAAAAAAAAAAAAGGTGCCAAAATAAGTGGCAGTAAAATAAATGAAAAAAGAAATCATGTGTTTGTGATGCCATTTCCAATGGATGGTTTTCCAGTTCCCACTTTTCTTTACAAATGCATGCTTATATTGCCAGATTTCATGGAAATGAGCAGCACAGCCATTTAAAAGATATCAAATAAACATCCTTTTTATTACAGCGAAATGCAAATATCAAATCTTAACAAGTAAATCTAGGGTCTGTAATTTTAAAAGAGCAATAACAATAACCTCAGGCTATGTTTTCATTTTGCAGTTGACTTTATGAGAAGCAACTGTTATTTCTGTGTGGCACTTCAATGAGTCAGAGGAATGCTCATTCAAGTTAAAAGAGTAGTAATCTGGCAGTATTTGTGATTACTGGTAAATCCAATCACACTGCCCATGACAAGGCTTTTAACCTATTTCAAGTTTAAATGTCAGTATTTGCATAAACATTTCTCAGGAAGACTAAACCTAAGCAGGAATATTGGTGAACCTTGTAAGTGAAAAATCTCTAACAGATTCCCTCAAAACCTAGGCAATTATACTGGAAGTTGCTTAACAGACAGCTAGCAGACAGCAATGAATGGTTTACCTATCTGCCTATTCACCAAATGATTTTTTTTTTCTTTAGCTCTGAACAACAAGTCCTCAAGCCCTATGCCTACAAGATTCCTCACAGTCATCAAAGGAAATGTTAAGTTTGACAACCAGGCTTCACAGCTAAAGCACATACCTTCCTAAAATGTGATTAATTTTACAAGACAATAAATATCACGATCACAATAAATGCATAGAAAGCTCCAATGTTAATAAATCTGTATTTCTCATACATGGTCAAATTAAACCAGAACTAGTTTGGTGATCTTATGCCTCTAAGGAGCTGGCAAAATAGATTGGAATGGAAACTTCATACTCAAAACTGCATGAACTGCATACAATTCTGGTTATATCTCTGCCAAAAACCCTGACTTATAGGGAAGAAGATGCTACAATATTTCATTATGTAAATTTTTTGAATATCAGATATGTGGTAGTTTATCTATTATGTAATAGAAGTTATTCAACACTTCTTGACAAAGTCCTGGAGAATAATTTTCCATTCAGTACTCACACGTGATATATCAGTTTTTCCACAGATATTTGAAATTCTCCTTTCCTAGTTTAAAGAGAAAGCTGTTTTCCCAAAATTCAGAACTACAATGCAACCTGTATGATGGTTGGAATGGGACTACCACAGGTCTTTAGGAGAAACTTTTTTCACTACTAGTTAGCAACCCTTTTCCAAATGCCCACCTAGTATTGTTCGAGGCATGCCAAAACTGCAGAACTGTCAAAGAATGGGGGAGGAGAACATTTAATTTTTACATCTTGGAAAATATATACTCATAACAAATTTACTTGAATGCAGATAATGTTAAGAGTGAGCAATTTAATGCATATCAGTTGCATCAGCAGCCAAACTGGGAAAACAAGAGTAAGGCTCAAACACTTAATTAAGCTTGTTATCCTTTCTTGTATTACCGTGTTATGTTACAATGTGATCAAGGATAGAAAGCATATCCCCTGACTAGGTGGCAACATTAACTGTTTCTGTCATTGACTAGCCCTGCTGATATTGGCCTTTTCAATAATGGGATTTAAGTACAGCAGTTGCCCCGATAACAGTATCATGTTATTGGGTGTCTATTGCACTTTAAATATGGTTCTGTTGATAAAATTCTGCCTCATCCTGAAAGAATGTGTTGACAACAGTTTGTGTAGAAAAAATGAGCATTAAAAGAAGGATGGTAAGAATCATGCCAGCCTTCATTCATAGCTTGACCATATGAAATATTTAAAAAAAAAAAAAAAAAGAAAGAGAAAATAATTATTTTTGCCCAGAGTTCACTCTCCTTGTTTGCCTTAGTAATGCTATTTTATTTAAAGCGTGGGAACTGCAACTTACTTTACCTGGAAAAATATGTTTCTGGAGTTTTTATATTTATTTATTGAGTAACAAAATAATTTGTCTAGCATCATTTTATTAAGATTAAACAAGCTGATTGTATATTCTTTTGTACTTGGATGAACTTAAATTCCATTCACTGACATCCACTCCTAGATTCCACTCTTGGGATTCTTCATGTCTCTTATAGCAGCTGCCTCTCCACAAAATTGTGCCAGTCTCTAAGAGCTAAAATTAAAGAACACGAGGGATCTCTACTGTAGATCTTAAATGATTTAATAAATGGCCTTTTCATCAGAAAATTCCTTGTAATTAATATCAAGACATACTACATCCTAAATGAAAAATAATTAGTTAGCAGTTATTCATTAAAACTCACCAAAAAAAATATAATTATGTGCAATAAAGAAAATAATTATACACTAGTCCTAATCACTCTGTTAAAATAAATAAAATCTTCCTGAAAATTAAAAAGAAGCAATATACTGCTTACATTACTTACTGACTTCAAGATAGCAGAGACTAAGTTGCCAGGATACAGTATGCACCTTAAGATTTCACCACTGATTTTGCAGGATAATAAAATCGTTACTGATCTGGGGTGCAGGAATCAAAATATTGGAGAAGTTTCTTGTTACTCACAGTTTTATCTAAATGCAATATTCTAATACTTTGCTTAGTATACAGTAGGAAAGGCCGTAATGATGCAAAATCCCAAAATTATTTAAGCCTTCCTACAGGCATTTAGTCTATATGTCTTGTAACAATAAGTGCATGATGGAACAAGTGGTTAAAGAAGCTTTTCCCAATTCCTACTACTAGTAAAAAGGAAGCAAATAATTCAAATTCATTCATTAAATAACTAGTTAATAAAGTAAAATGGGGAAAGAAGGGGAAAATGTCAAATTGCTTTATTGAAAAAATATTTACTGTTCAACATAAAAAGCACCTGACAAAAAATCAGTATTTTGTTTCTAAGAATAAAAGTTTCTGTGCTTTAAATTGCAGCACTTATGTATTTTGTCTAACCTCCAGTATATTTTTCTTTCCATTGCTCTTTTTGCTTACACCAAGGTTCACACCTTGCATTTACAGCAAATTCAATTTCATTTACCCCACTCCTTTTTAAGGTAGGGTATATGCTGCAGACTTTGGCCATAATAATTCTATTTGCCCATGGTATGATGATATAATATCTCCAACTGATGCAAATATATCAGGAAAAAATAAATAAAACTAAGTCTTTTCTAGAGCTATTCATATTTTTAAGACTTTCTGTGTTTGGAAGAAGCAATTTCAGTGAGGAATGAATTATGCCCCCAAAGGATTTTAGGTATTGATACAGTAAGAAATAATTCCTCAATTTATTGCTTTTGCAAGAACTCATTTTTCTGAGCAGCAATAATCCTCATAATCTCAAATCACATCCATTAACACCCCAGACGGTAGGATTGCTCTTTCCCTCATCCCTTCTGTAACTCATAGTCAGTTTGCTACCACTAGTTTACTAAAACTTTGGTATTTGAGAGACTGTATTTTTCTCAATCTCACTGTGCTGCTGTGATGAGTACTGAATTATATGATACTGTGCTATATAAGTAAGACAGAATAATAGTCTTTCTCTATATTGTACTATTACTCTCATCTAATTTTAAATATAACTAGAAAAAAATACTTTAAATGCAACAGGAAACACATAAAAGAGATCTGACATCTTTTGATAGAAAACATTAAGCTTCTTAAATACAGAAAATCCACTTTCTGCCCTTCATTTTCACTACTCCACTCTTCCATCGCCAGTAACCTCTGATGAAAAACAACTCTTTTAATCTTCTCCTTTATTCAGAATGTTAATTTCACAGGCCATAACAAATACCAAAGTCATCCACCTTAATCACACACAAAAACAATATATGTAAAATTTGGTGATCTCTATCCAAACACGATTACCTATCTACTTAGTCACTAAAAATTTGAGAACTTATTTTAAGATTTAAAGCTTTAAAACATATGGACACAAAGTCCCTCCAAAAAAAGGGTATAACAGGGTCCTCAGAATAGGCACTATTATATGAGAGTACTGTAAAAAACCAGGAAGTTCATCCACAATATGCAAAGAAAGGAAAAACAAATCTTTTTAATATGATATTGAATATTTATGCTTTCTTAAGAGAATTGGGACAAAAATTGCTTATAATGATTACTGGAAGGCTCTTATGCCACAGGACTGATGCAATTTGCAAGTGTAGGCAGCTTCCAAAGAAAATCTAATGGAGCAAGAAGGGAGAGGGCCACTTGGGAATCAAAGTGTCAGTAAGTCAAGAGGTACAAAAATGTGTCACCCAATGTGAGGAATGTTGCTGTTCTTTTGGGAGTTGTGCCTTGACATGTGGTTAGGATCCACACAAGTAACACCATAATCCCAGTTCTTCTGTTGTCTTGAGAATCGATTGACCACTGACCTAATAATTTATCTTGTTTCCATGATAAAACCTAAGTGGCAACATTTCCAACATTCCCTATTAGGAACAAGCCCCAAATGGCTGAGCTAGAGATGCCTTGTGAAATCTAGAGGAGGTAAGTGAAGAAATGCATTGCCAGGACAACTTTCTCTTGTTAACTTCTTGCCTAGTAAAAGGCAATCCTAGTCAGTAGAAAGGATTCTCAATCAGGTGAAGAAGGAGAAAATAAAGAACTGCAGGTTATGATTTGATCTTTTGTTTAAAAGTGAGCAAGTGGACATGTTATCACCAATGGTCTTTGCAGGCATGATGAATTGATGAAGTCACAGCATCCCTTAGTAAAATTAATCTTATTTTTCGTGCTAGTGTATCAAAAATAAAGGGAAAAAAAAAAAGTGGCTTTCTTCCCTTGCTTTAATAAACATTGGCTTTGGAAAGGAATGAAAGGAATTCTTTACTGCAGCACCAATGGATGAAAGAGTGGACAGAAGAGCTGGGACTCAGTCACTCTTTCATAGGAGGAAAATGGTGCTTGCTGCAGTATCTTAATAATCTGCCCACAAAGAGTACTTACATGGTCTAAGACAAGAGAACTAGACAATTCTAAAGGGAAGACAAAGTATTGTCTTGGAGACAGAAAGCAAAGCATATAGATGTAAGAATAGCTGGAAAGAATTTTCTGCCTCTGAAATGATAAATATGTACATTTTCAGTAATGTCATCTCTGTATTTAAATGTTAGAAACGTTGAAGACATCAACATTTGAAAATATTATTTGTTTTTTGCCTAACTAAAATGTCCATATGTTATAGAATTGTCTCATGGTGAGGAGACTTGAACTACAATTGCAATTGTCATAGTGTAAAGGCAGATCCATGTGAATAAATAAGAATGAAAAAGCCATCAAGCCAAACCTCAGACTAGCTAAACTTCTACTACTCTACTTTGGTAACAGCAAACAATGAAATGAACTGTCTTTTATCAAGGAATCCTCAGCTTCTTGTTCCATATATCAGATTTTCATAGCAATAACTTTAATACAGACTGAAAAAAAAAAAAAATTAATTACAAACTTTCTTCACCAGAAAATTAAGAAGTGATCACTCAAAACAGTACCCGAAATTTTGTACCATTTAACTGGCTCTGAGTTTCAGCACTACTGCCATCTAACACTCAAAAGCTAAATTTAATGATTATATCCAAAAGCCCATGATGTGTACACTAGGTTCAATAAAGTTCCTAGTAGATTCAGTATTCTCCTTTCTTTAATGAAACATGATCATTTCACTGCATGTTTTAAGCAGATAGCAAGTCATGTGTGTAATGAACGTGATTGAGATATTAAGAAAATGGGGAAAAAGTCCTAATAACATTTGCTGAAAAAGTAAAACCAAAATGACTAATGATCATAACCAAAATAACTAATATATAACTTTTAAATATTATATATATTTAATTTATAACCTTTAAATACTGTTCTGGGGGTATTTGAAAAGATGAAAACTTCCTGAGCACTTGGAAATGACTATGCTACTGGGAGACTGAGGATTTTTCCGCTCTCTCTTATATGTAGAAGTAAATTAAACTTAGTTGTTACAGACCTACTGAAAACAGAATTAATTTATTTATGGCCTCTTGTCTAAATTTTTCTGCCTGTCTCCAGTTCACCTAATAAAAAATAGACCAATCGCCATGACAGACTGAGAGAGTTGGGGTTATTCAGTCTCAAGAAGAGAGAGGAGACCTTATTATGGTCTTCCAGTACCTTAAGGGGGCCTACAAGAAAGCTGGTGAGGGACTTTTTAGGATGTCGGGTAGTGGTAGGACTAGGGGGAAAGGCTCAAAACTAGAGGTGGGTAGATTCAGATTAGACGTTAGGAAGGAGTTCTTCACCATGAGAGTGGTGAGACACTGGAACAAGTTGCTCGGAGAGGTGGTGGAAGCCCCATCTCTGGAAATTTTGAAGGCCAGGCTGGATGGGGCTCTGAGCAACCTGATCTAGAGGTAGGCATCCCTGCCCATGGCAGGGGGGTTGGAACTACCTTTAAGGTCCCATCCAACCCTGATGATTCTGATTCTATGGCTTATTTGCAAAGTAGAATTAGGCATATGTTTCAGGAATCAGAGCCTAAAACCATCTATATTAACAGTTGAGATGAAAACTAAAATGTTCTTAGTTCTGTTCAGCCTCTACACAGAACCACCAGAATAGTAGGAGTTGGAAAGGACCTCTGGAGGTCACCTAGCCTGACCCCCCTGCCAGAGTAAATAGGTTGCACTGGATTGTGCCCAGGCAGTCTTTCAGTATTTCCAGAGAGGTGACTCCACAATTTCTTTGGGCAGCCTTTTCACGGAATCACAGAATGTTAGGGACTGGAAGGGATATTGAAAGATCATCTAGTCCAATCCCCCTGCTGAAGCAGGATCACCTAGACCAAGTTACACAGGAACGCTTCCAGACGGGTTTTAAACGTCTCCAGAGAAGGAGACTCCACAACCTCCCTGGGCAGCCTGTTCCAGTGCTCTGTCACCCTCACTGTGAAGAAGCTTCTTCTCATATTTAGGTGGAACCTCCTATGTTCCAGCTTACACGCATTGCCCCTTGTCCTATCATTGGATGCCACTGAGAAGAGTCTGGCTCCATCCTCCTGACAGTCTCCCTTTACATATTTATAAACATTAATAAGGTCACCCCTCAGTCTTCTTTTCTTCAAGCTAAAGAGATCCAGCTCCCTCAGCCTTCCCTTAATCATCTTAGTGGCTCTGCACTGGACTCTCTCAAGAAGTTCCCTGTCCTTCTGTAACTGAGGGGCCCAGAACTGGACACAGTATTCCAGATGTGGTCTCACCAGGGCAGA
>VYZX01016161.1:134175-147521 GCA_013401335.1 Brachypteracias leptosomus | reverse complement strand
ATTCTAACCAACTATCTTGGGCCCCTTTATCTTCTAGTACCCTGTCCCATGGGATTTCCCCTAGCAATTGCTTGAAAAGGCCAAAGTTGGCTCTACTGAAGTCCAGGGTTGTGATTCTGCTTGGAATTCTGTTCCCACCACATGAGATCCTGAACTCCACCATCTCATGGTTGCTGCAACCAAGGCTGCCCTCAACCTTCACTGCCTCAACCATACCCTCCTTATTCGTGAGAAGAAGATTCAGCAGCGCTCCTCTCCTAGTTGGCTCATCCACCATTTGCATCAGGAAGTTGTCATCGATGCACTGGAGGAACGTCCTGGACTGTGGATAGCTGGCTGAGTAGGTCTTCCAGTGCCCTGTCACCCTCAGTAAAGAAGTTTTTCCTTATGGTCTTCCTTCCAATATGAAATCTGCAATAAATCTCTCCATGAGGTTCTCAGCTCTATCTTCTTTGTAGTTTTAATCTAAAATTTCAATCTTAAAATAACTTGAATCAACTTATGTTCTATTGCAACTTTCTCCTTTTCTCATGCAATAAAATAAATTTCTGTAAATGAAGAAATGACACTAGTAATATCCGAAACACTACCTTAACTCATTCATTAGAAAGAAACTCTCTATGATACACTACACATGCAGAGCTTCCTATCATTTAAGAATGGAATAAGTTTAAAATGTACATCAAATTTATTATAAATATTAATATTAATCTACTTTACAAAATTATCTCTCCTGACTTCTCAGTCAGTATTAAGGCTAAATCACACATAAACTATGTGTGGATAGCCACACATGGCTACCCACATAGACCTCATCTCCAAAGTGCTGAGTTTCTGGAGGATCTTGCTGCAATCAAATGCTACATTCAGAACACATGAAAATTAGAACATCATTTAAGAATATTTTCTTACACTGTCACTTGAGTTTAGGAATCTCATTAAACAATAATACCGCCTCCCTCCCTGCCCCGAATATTTCACATTAAGATCTGTCCTCCTCTGTTTTGAGACTTAAGCAAAAAGACCCAGATTTTGAAGTATCTAAGAAACATAAAATCCTCAGTACTCACCAGAGGAACTACAAATAAGAGTAAAATTTAGGTTTCCAGGTTTGAAAAATGTGAACGGTACAACCTCAGACATTTTCTGCATGTTTTTTATGGTTCTGACATTTGCAACTAATGACAAAACTCAAGATTTGAGTGAAGTCCAGCTAAGAAGACCATTTTCTCACTGACTTCAAAATACTCTCAGTTCCATCCTCTGTCTGCTATATGAAGCACGGCACAACAACAAATGAATGCTTTTGGGCTTACTAATGGGTTTTCTGCACTTGGCTTCATCTTCATGCTATAAATCAAGTTCCAAATGACAGCAGCTTTTTTGCAAAGAAAAAAAAATCCCTGGCAGCTTTTCAGCCTCTCAGTTCGCTATCCTTGAAAGTCATTTTGCTGCAGGTGTGTAATGAGGAGGATTCCCCAGATAGTCTTCTTATCTATACAGCCAAAACCCAAATAAATCTCTGTGTGAACACTAAGATAGGGGTTGTCTATACAGATTTGTTTATCTTATGAGCTAGGCAGATAATGCCATTTAAGACAAGATGATATATTTTATGAAAATAAATTACAGGCCTAGCAAAAACATGGCATTGTAACAGCTGAAACAATGGAATATGTGGGAACCAAGATGAGCTTTTGAGCTTGGTACTAAGCTAGAAGCACTGAATTTCGAATTATTAAATAGAAAATGTATTTTATAACTGCCATTCATAGCAGTGAGCATAAAAAAAAATTATTTATTTTCAAGGGTATTCACAGTAATGAAGAACAGTTCTTAGCCAAGTTAGACGGGATACAAAAATATGGCTGTACTGTTCCAGGATAAATTTAAATTTGAAAGGCAAGGAATGTGAATGAGAACAGAAAGAACAAACCAATTTCATATTCAGATAAAAAACTTGCATTGATTGAAAATTAATGGAATTGTGAAGCTAACATCCTTCAAGTGATGAATAGAATAGAATAGAATAATAGAATATTTCAGTTGGAAGGGACCTACAACAATTCAACTGCCTGACTACTTCAGGGCTGACCAGAAGTTAAAGCATATTGTTAAGAGCATTGTCCAAAAGCCATTTAATGCTGATGTCCAGGTTTGGGACATCAACCACCTCTCCAGGAGGCCTGTTCCAGTGTTTGAACACCTTCTCTGTAAAGAAATGCTTCCTAACACTCAGTCTAAACCTCTCCTTGGTCAGCTTTAAACCATTCCTCCACATCCTGTCACTGGATCCCAGGGAGAAGAGATCAGCACCTCCCCCTGCAATCTCCTTTCTCAGGAAGCTGTAGAGAGCAATGAGGTTGCCCCTCAGTCTCCTTTTCCCCACGCTAGACAAGCCCAAAATCCTGAGCCATTCCTCACAGGAAATGCCTTCTAGTCCTATAACCGGCTTTGTTGCCCTCCTCTGGACACATTCAAGTACCTTACAATCCTTCTGAAATTGTGGAGCCTGGAACTACGAACAGTAGGCAAGATGAGACATGTCCAAGTGGAGGCCAGTAACAAGTGGAGTCTCTCAAGGATCAGTACTGGGACCAGTCTTGTGTAACATCTTTGTCAGAGACATGGACAGTGGCATGGACAGCAAGTTTGCCAACAACACCAAGCTGTGTGGTGTGGCTGACACGCTGGAGGGAAGGGATGCCATCTAGAGGGACCTTGACAGGCTGGAGAGGTGGGCCCAGGCCAAGTTCAACAAGACCAAGTGCAAGGTCCTGCATCTGGGCTGGGGCAATCCCAAGCACCGATATAGGCTGGGCAGTGACTGGCTTGAGAGCAGCCCTGAAGAAAAAGACTTGGGGGTACTGGNCTTCCAGTGCCCTGTCACCCTCAGTAAAGAAGTTTTTCCTTATGGTCTTCCTTCCAATATGAAATCTGCAATAAATCTCTCCATGAGGTTCTCAGCTCTATCTTCTTTGTAGTTTTAATCTAAAATTTCAATCTTAAAATAACTTGAATCAACTTATGTTCTATTGCAACTTTCTCCTTTTCTCATGCAATAAAATAAATTTCTGTAAATGAAGAAATGACACTAGTAATATCCGAAACACTACCTTAACTCATTCATTAGAAAGAAACTCTCTATGATACACTACACATGCAGAGCTTCCTATCATTTAAGAATGGAATAAGTTTAAAATGTACATAAAATTTATTATAAATATTAATATTAATCTACTTTACAAAATTATCTCTCCTGACTTCTCAGTCAGTATTAAGGCTAAATCACACATAAACTATGTGTGGATAGCCACACATGGCTACCCACATAGACCTCATCTCCAAAGTGCTGAGTTTCTGGAGGATCTTGCTGCAATCAAATGCTACATTCAGAACACATGAAAATTAGAACATCATTTAAGAATATTTTCTTACACTGTCACTTGAGTTTAGGAATCTCATTAAACAATAATACCGCCTCCCTCCCTGCCCCGAATATTTCACATTAAGATCTGTCCTCCTCTGTTTTGAGACTTAAGCAAAAAGACCCAGATTTTGAAGTATCTAAGAAACATAAAATCCTCAGTACTCACCAGAGGAACTACAAATAAGAGTAAAATTTAGGTTTCCAGGTTTGAAAAATGTGAACGGTACAACCTCAGACATTTTCTGCATGTTTTTTATGGTTCTGACATTTGCAACTAATGACAAAACTCAAGATTTGAGTGAAGTCCAGCTAAGAAGACCATTTTCTCACTGACTTCAAAATACTCTCAGTTCCATCCTCTGTCTGCTATATGAAGCACGGCACAACAACAAATGAATGCTTTTGGGCTTACTAATGGGTTTTCTGCACTTGGCTTCATCTTCATGCTATAAATCAAGTTCCAAATGACAGCAGCTTTTTTGCAAAGAAAAAAAAATCCCTGGCAGCTTTTCAGCCTCTCAGTTCGCTATCCTTGAAAGTCATTTTGCTGCAGGTGTGTAATGAGGAGGATTCCCCAGATAGTCTTCTTATCTATACAGCCAAAACCCAAATAAATCTCTGTGTGAACACTAAGATAGGGGTTGTCTATACAGATTTGTTTATCTTATGAGCTAGGCAGATAATGCCATTTAAGACAAGATGATATATTTTATGAAAATAAATTACAGGCCTAGCAAAAACATGGCATTGTAACAGCTGAAACAATGGAATATGTGGGAACCAAGATGAGCTTTTGAGCTTGGTACTAAGCTAGAAGCACTGAATTTCGAATTATTAAATAGAAAATGTATTTTATAACTGCCATTCATAGCAGTGAGCATAAAAAAAAATTATTTATTTTCAAGGGTATTCACAGTAATGAAGAACAGTTCTTAGCCAAGTTAGACGGGATACAAAAATATGGCTGTACTGTTCCAGGATAAATTTAAATTTGAAAGGCAAGGAATGTGAATGAGAACAGAAAGAACAAACCAATTTCATATTCAGATAAAAAACTTGCATTGATTGAAAATTAATGGAATTGTGAAGCTAACATCCTTCAAGTGATGAATAGAATAGAATAGAATAATAGAATATTTCAGTTGGAAGGGACCTACAACAATTCAACTGCCTGACTACTTCAGGGCTGACCAGAAGTTAAAGCATATTGTTAAGAGCATTGTCCAAAAGCCATTTAATGCTGATGTCCAGGTTTGGGACATCAACCACCTCTCCAGGAGGCCTGTTCCAGTGTTTGAACACCTTCTCTGTAAAGAAATGCTTCCTAACACTCAGTCTAAACCTCTCCTTGGTCAGCTTTAAACCATTCCTCCACATCCTGTCACTGGATCCCAGGGAGAAGAGATCAGCACCTCCCCCTGCAATCTCCTTTCTCAGGAAGCTGTAGAGAGCAATGAGGTTGCCCCTCAGTCTCCTTTTCCCCACGCTAGACAAGCCCAAAATCCTGAGCCATTCCTCACAGGAAATGCCTTCTAGTCCTATAACCGGCTTTGTTGCCCTCCTCTGGACACATTCAAGTACCTTACAATCCTTCTGAAATTGTGGAGCCTGGAACTACGAACAGTAGGCAAGATGAGACATGTCCAAGGGGAGGCCAGTAACAAGTGGAGTCTCTCAAGGATCAGTACTGGGACCAGTCTTGTGTAACATCTTTGTCAGAGACATGGACAGTGGCATGGACAGCAAGTTTGCCAACAACACCAAGCTGTGTGGTGTGGCTGACACGCTGGAGGGAAGGGATGCCATCTAGNTTTCTGTAAATGAAGAAATGACACTAGTAATATCCGAAACACTACCTTAACTCATTCATTAGAAAGAAACTCTCTATGATACACTACACATGCAGAGCTTCCTATCATTTAAGAATGGAATAAGTTTAAAATGTACATAAAATTTATTATAAATATTAATATTAATCTACTTTACAAAATTATCTCTCCTGACTTCTCAGTCAGTATTAAGGCTAAATCACACATAAACTATGTGTGGATAGCCACACATGGCTACCCACATAGACCTCATCTCCAAAGTGCTGAGTTTCTGGAGGATCTTGCTGCAATCAAATGCTACATTCAGAACACATGAAAATTAGAACATCATTTAAGAATATTTTCTTACACTGTCACTTGAGTTTAGGAATCTCATTAAACAATAATACCGCCTCCCTCCCTGCCCCGAATATTTCACATTAAGATCTGTCCTCCTCTGTTTTGAGACTTAAGCAAAAAGACCCAGATTTTGAAGTATCTAAGAAACATAAAATCCTCAGTACTCACCAGAGGAACTACAAATAAGAGTAAAATTTAGGTTTCCAGGTTTGAAAAATGTGAACGGTACAACCTCAGACATTTTCTGCATGTTTTTTATGGTTCTGACATTTGCAACTAATGACAAAACTCAAGATTTGAGTGAAGTCCAGCTAAGAAGACCATTTTCTCACTGACTTCAAAATACTCTCAGTTCCATCCTCTGTCTGCTATATGAAGCACGGCACAACAACAAATGAATGCTTTTGGGCTTACTAATGGGTTTTCTGCACTTGGCTTCATCTTCATGCTATAAATCAAGTTCCAAATGACAGCAGCTTTTTTGCAAAGAAAAAAAAATCCCTGGCAGCTTTTCAGCCTCTCAGTTCGCTATCCTTGAAAGTCATTTTGCTGCAGGTGTGTAATGAGGAGGATTCCCCAGATAGTCTTCTTATCTATACAGCCAAAACCCAAATAAATCTCTGTGTGAACACTAAGATAGGGGTTGTCTATACAGATTTGTTTATCTTATGAGCTAGGCAGATAATGCCATTTAAGACAAGATGATATATTTTATGAAAATAAATTACAGGCCTAGCAAAAACATGGCATTGTAACAGCTGAAACAATGGAATATGTGGGAACCAAGATGAGCTTTTGAGCTTGGTACTAAGCTAGAAGCACTGAATTTCGAATTATTAAATAGAAAATGTATTTTATAACTGCCATTCATAGCAGTGAGCATAAAAAAAAATTATTTATTTTCAAGGGTATTCACAGTAATGAAGAACAGTTCTTAGCCAAGTTAGACGGGATACAAAAATATGGCTGTACTGTTCCAGGATAAATTTAAATTTGAAAGGCAAGGAATGTGAATGAGAACAGAAAGAACAAACCAATTTCATATTCAGATAAAAAACTTGCATTGATTGAAAATTAATGGAATTGTGAAGCTAACATCCTTCAAGTGATGAATAGAATAGAATAGAATAATAGAATATTTCAGTTGGAAGGGACCTACAACAATTCAACTGCCTGACTACTTCAGGGCTGACCAGAAGTTAAAGCATATTGTTAAGAGCATTGTCCAAAAGCAATTTAATGNCAGAAGTTAAAGCATATTGTTAAGAGCATTGTCCAAAAGCCATTTAATGCTGATGTCCAGGTTTGGGACATCAACCACCTCTCCAGGAGGCCTGTTCCAGTGTTTGAACACCTTCTCTGTAAAGAAATGCTTCCTAACACTCAGTCTAAACCTCTCCTTGGTCAGCTTTAAACCATTCCTCCACATCCTGTCACTGGATCCCAGGGAGAAGAGATCAGCACCTCCCCCTGCAATCTCCTTTCTCAGGAAGCTGTAGAGAGCAATGAGGTTGCCCCTCAGTCTCCTTTTCCCCACGCTAGACAAGCCCAAAATCCTGAGCCATTCCTCACAGGAAATGCCTTCTAGTCCTATAACCGGCTTTGTTGCCCTCCTCTGGACACATTCAAGTACCTTACAATCCTTCTGAAATTGTGGAGCCTGGAACTACGAACAGTAGGCAAGATGAGANACCAACACTGAATATAGTGGGATATTCACTTCCTTTGACTGGATGGCTATACTGTGCTTGATGCATCCCAGGCTGGGGTTTGCCCTCTTGGCTGCCAGGGAACACTGCTGACTTGTATTGAATCTGTTGTAAACCAGCATCCTGAGATCCCTTTCTGCAGTGCTGCTCTCCAGCTACTCCTCTCCCACCTTAGACATGCGCTCAGTGTTACTCCAACCCAGGTGCAGAATCCAGCATTGTTACTAAAATTAAATTTCATGCCATTAATCATAGCCCAATGCTACAAGTTATCTTGATCGCTCTGCAAGGCATCCTGTCTCTCAAGTCAGTCAAAAGCACCTCCCAGTTTGGTATCATCAGCAAACTTGCTAGTGGTGCATTCAACTTCTACATCCAGATTACTGATAAATAACAGAACTAACCCTAGAATTGAGCCCTGAGGAACACCACCGGTGGCTGACTGCCAAGCAGATGTAGCCCCATTCACTACAACCTGAGCTCTGCTCTTCAGCCAGTTCTTCACCCAGTGCACTGTGTACTCACTTATTTGACAGCTGGGCAACTTGTCTAGAAGGATGCTGTGACGGACAATATCAAAAGGTTTACTAAAATTTAGAAAAACTACATCCATTGCCTTCCCTACATCCACTAGGTGGGTGACCTTACCATAGAAGGATATGAAAATTGTTAAACAGGACCTTCCCTTTATGAATCCATGATGATTGTATTATTATTTAAATACTAGCTGGTATGATCTTCTTCACAATTTTTGCAGAAACTGAGATCAGACTAACAGGTCTGTAGTTTCCTGGGTCTTCCCTCACACCCTGTTTGTAAATTGGAATAACATTGACTAGCTTCCAGTCAGCAGGGACCTCCCAAGACCTTTGGTAGATGATCAAGAGAGGTTCTGTTGTTACAATGATAACAATAATTCAGGTAATAACAGTAATTCAGATATGAATTTTAAGGCAATATCTCCTCAAATACCCCATTGCTATGAAAGACCACAGTGTCACAAGCCAAGATTCAGGTGCATTGATGGTCCTAATGAAACACCTGGCTCTCATCAGTGCTTTTTGTCTGTATTTGACTGAAAAGCTTATTAAAATACTTCCACTTGAAAAATTACCTCATTATTCTGTTTTGCTGTTGTCATATTAAACATGCACTGACACTGGATGTCATAAGATGCATTCAATATAAACAAAAGTGCTAAAATGCTACTATTACTATCTAATGTTTTATATTACAGTAGATTCTTTGTAGTAGTTTTACAGTAATTTAAATGGAATAATTTAAATCACAATGGATTTACGTGACAACTTTGCACATGAATTATCCACTTGTAGATGAAGGCAAAGAAATTTTATTTTCTACTGAACTAGTGAGTGGTAACTTTATTGATGCATCATTGCTACAAAGTCTTTGCTAGAAAGATAAACGGAACAGTAGAAATCAGTGGCAGAACCTCACATTAGTTTACAGCAAGTATTGAAACACCTGAAGTGATATATATCATAACAGGATTTTATATCCTGCCTAGGCCCTAGAGTATTCATAAAGTGTCTCTCTCCCAATACAGCCACTTAAATCACAGTTCTTTCAATCTCCGACAACACTAATGCAATGAAACCTCCTTTGCTATGTTGTATCAATTAAAATTCATTGCTTCAGAATTGTTTTATTACTAGACCTAATAACCAAAATATTTTTGCTTTGACAAGATCCATTGAATTTCAGCTTCCTTTTAATGTTTATATCTTTACCAAAAATATTTTAAATACTTTTATATGTATTCTTCTTTTTAGTTTTGGTTCCTATGTCTAATCTTTGAAAACTTTTAACAATCACACTATTAAATACTATTTTATGACCTATTGCCAGGCTAAGTAAACTGAAGCATTACATAAGCTTTCTTTAATTCCTAAATTAGCTTTTCAGATATATTGAAAAAGCATGCTTACCAGACTTCTTTCTGTATTTGAAGATTAGCACTTATTACATTAAAATGGATTTAATTTTACTGTCAATTCAGTACACTAGTGTCAAACATGTCCTACATTTCAGCAAACATTTCTGTCATCCTAATGGTGCACTTGATAAGACATGAGTGTTCACAGAAACCAGTAGCCTGGAAAGCTGAAGACAGACCTACTACATGAATGTCTTTTTCTAGTAATTGCCTTGGTTTTATTAGGCTATATCAGGCATCTCATATGAAAATCTGCTGTAATACCAACTAAATTGAAATTATCAAACTGCTAATACCACTGGGTTCCTTACGGATATGCTGACATTGTCAGGGGCTGAGCAACTTTATCATCTCCTCAAACAGATAATGTCTAGAATTACATTACTTTTTTTGACTGGTGTGAAATATTGACATGAAATCTGACAGAGAATTCTGCTGTCAATTTTACTTTTATGTTGTTCAGTAATGACAATCACACCACTAATTAATACCATAAGAGCTTGATAAGTGAGTGGACATCCAGATATATAAATTGCATGCAGAATTGAGGCCACAGATTACAACAATAACAACAGGAAAAATGGCATTTAATTAATTGCATAAGCTTTTAATAAGCCATTGGCTTCAATTGAGTGGGTTTAGGCCACTGAGCAATGAAGCTTGCATGATCTTAAACTTCAATACTGAGCCCATAGGACTCTATACAAGGCCAAGGGCCTTAAATGTATGCCTAGTAACCACTCCCAGAAAAAGTCACTACATTCTAAAAAATCTTGGGTCAAGAAAAAATTTTTGTACTTATTTTGTGTATCAGTTAAATATGCAGATGGCTCATGACTTTACAAAATAAGACAATGTAAATTTGAATACCAGTTTTATTTAAACTGGATTATCTTACATCCAGGAAGAAACTGGAAAAAGTTATTCTTTTAATTTATATATACAAACACATATTGCTGCAAAATACCAAAATTATAACAGTGAAGCCTAGAAAAACCTATCCTTGTTTAGAACAGTTAGCTTTTTCATATCTGTATGCTGCTTATATCTAGGTCAGTCTTTGAGGAACCAGATCAAAATGGTAATCTATTGTATATAGCAGGACATGGCTCTTCAGTTACGAAATTCCATTTTAAATCTGTGCTTACATCACCTGATAGTGGTTCTGCAAGGAAAGATTAGCAGAAGTAATATTCCTTCCCCCCCTTTTTCATTGTTCTGATTGTCACTTGTTTCTGACATATTTCTGATGATTTGGTGATGACAATCTGGGAAAAGGGACTGAATCATCATAGGTATCAGCAGGGAAAAAATGTATAAAATAAACATGTTTTAAAATTGATATGCTCAGAATGGCTTGGTTTACATTTTCCAAGTGGCCAGCATATGCTTACTCTTGTTATCAAAAATGCATATAACACTATATGCAGTCGTTAGATACAAGAATGGGAGTACCCATGTGGGGATCATGCTAAAATTAGTCATTTAGCTGTTGTCTGAAAGTATTTAATAGGTGTACATTCTTAGCCAAAACCGTCTGGTGAAGAATTCTTTCAAGCTAAATAGAACTTATCTGCTTTTGTCCAGTATTATTTAAATTCCTCTTCTTAGATCTCAACAACTGTCAGACAGCTATCTATGAACCAACACCCCCAAGTTTCTTTCCTTTCATACATGTATAATAAGAACAAATAGGATATAGCCTAGCTAGCTTACTGATTTCAAGCTAATGTTTATCTCTTAGGATCATCCATACTGCCCTATAAATGTCAGTTATAAATAATTTTCTGCTGATGCTAATATTTCCAAAACTAAAACTGATCCTATGCACATGTACAAATATGTGAAATTGAACTGAATAATTTTATAGCACTGTACATAAACCAGAAACTCTTCTGGATAAAATTCTGTGGCAGATTAAATTCAATGAGGAATAGAAGGAAGAAAAATAAAACCTTAAAAGATGTAATAGTAGCTGGTACTACTAGCTGGCAGGAGGAAAACTTTCTCCATGTAAGTTCGTTGAGTGAATACAAGTGAACAATCAGTTGTGTTAAAAGAATATGTAGGACAACACAGAGTTGAAAGAAACTTTATGAGCAAAAATAATTGGTTGTAGGGAATAAAGTTAGGATAGATTTCTCAAAAGAATCTGATGCTTACGGATACCTTCTTAAAACATCTTATAAGGTCTTGTAAGTTGAGCAGCCTACTCTTGATTTTTCAAAGTAACTGCTCTCTGAAAGTCTCGACTACAGGAATTTACATTAACAATCAAGAAATTTGGGATTGCTGTTTCATGCATTTTTTTTTAAGTGACTGCTCAGCTTTTTGGAAGAAGCTTTCTAACATATAGTTTTAAAATTATAATGATGGTTGTCTGTTCTTTATAGTAAAATGGTGTGCAAAAAAAAAAAAAAAGGAAAATTAGTACATTTACAACTAAGCAAAAAAAGAGTGTAACCAAAATATTCACTGATTGAGGAGAAAAAATATATTTAATAAATCTTGCATCTAGGGACATGAGTGCAAATATAAAATTAACTATAAAAAACCACAAGATGAGCACCTTCCAGGATTTTTTTTATGATACTTACAGCAGCTAAACAATTATTTAATATATTTTAAATGACTATCAACATAGCATTTCAAAGAACTTCACAGAAGTCAACAATAAGATAACTCTGAAATCAGTAAGATCAAGCATATAGACTTAGAAGTTGAACTCAATACCTGCATCATATATGTACAGGAATAGACCTTTATATGTTCACTGATTGTTACAGAATTTATAATGTGTGGTATTTTCTAAAGCATTAACATTAGTTACCACATATATGCCTGCGCTACAAAGGAACTGAAAACACACAGTAGCTTAGAAGTCAGCCATGGGAAATGGACCATGTATTTAATAAAATTATTCTTCGTATCCTGTTCTAGCTAGTGGTTAAATCCCACCACCACGTCTTTATAGAGCTCAATAATTCTTTAAGAATTTCAAATCATACTGCATAGAAGGCAAATGTTTTCTTTGCCCAACATACATTTGCATGCCCAAATAAAATATTTCAAAATAGTTTCTAATGTTACGACTAAATATTTCTAATGCTGCACTACCTTGTAAGCCATTTCAACAAATCTGCATGCCATTCTATAACTGACTATAAGGGCTTTTTTTAAGCTTAAGTTGTATTGGCTATCTCTCCTTTCATTTCACTATTTTACAAAATCACTTCGTGTGACTGTCAAGCAGCTGTGTTTTGTTCCTTAATCTTCCTTGCACAGCTACCTAGGAAAGACTTTACAACATAAGCTGCAAAGTACCATTTTCACAGCAGGAACAACAGTGTTCCTCTTCAAAAAGAGGCATAATAAAAATAGGACTATAATGAACATGCTAATTCTGGTCACAAGGTGCTACATATTACATGATCACTGAAAGTTCAGGAAGTCTTGGGGAAAGATACTCCTTGGGGTCCTCAAAAGTCTTCTTATGCGATATTTGTTTAGATAAATGTCATTCCAGTATATGAAGTTCCTGTACAGTTATTTTCTTGCTTTCCTTGTTTCTATTGCTTTTTCCTTGTTTTTCTTGCATCTATGAGAAGAGGTGCTGTGCTGGACCTTGTCCTCACCAACGAGGAGAGGCTGGTGGCTAACATGAAGCTCAAGGGCAGCCTTGGCAGCAGTGACCATGAAATGATAGAATTCAAAATCCTCAGGGCAACAAGGAGGGTGCGAAGCAAACTAACCACCCTGGACTTCAGGAGAGCAGACTTTGAACTCTTCAGGGACCTGCTTGATGAAGTACAGTGGGATGAAGCCCTGAGGGGAGAGGGGCCCAGGAAAGCTGGTCAATATTCAAGGAACGCCTCCTCCAGGCCCAGGAGCGATGTATCCCCAAAAGGAGGAAGGTGGGCAAGAATGCCAGGAGGCCTGCATGAATAAATAAGGATCTCCTCGACTCACTCGTGCAAAAAAAAGAATGTGCAAAGATTGGAAATGAGGACAGGTGGCCTGGGAGGACTACAAAGAGGTTGTCAGAGCAGCCAGGGTTCAGGTTAGGAAAGCAAAAGCCCAGA
>VYZX01016161.1:112099-133395 GCA_013401335.1 Brachypteracias leptosomus | reverse complement strand
CTCCTACAAAGACAGGCTGAGAGAATTGGGCTTGTTCCATCTGCAGAAGAGAAGGCTCAGGGGAGACCTTATTGCAGCCTTTCTAGTATCTGGCAGGGGCCTACAAGAAGGCTGGAGAGGGATTTTTCTCAAGGGCCTGCCATGATAGGACGAGGGGTAATGGGTTCAAACTGTAATAGGGTAGATTTAGATCAGAAATTAGAAGGAAATTCTTTACTCAGAGGATGGTGAGACACTGGAACAGGCTGCCCAGGGAAGTTGTGTATGCTCCATCCATCGAGGTGTTCAAGACCAGGTTGGACAAGATCTTGGGTGGCCTGGTCTAGTGGGAGGTGTCCCTGCCGTGGCAGGGGGATTGGAATTAGATGATCTTGGAAGGTGCCTTCCAACCTAAACCATTGTATTGTATTGTATTGTATTCTATTCTATTCTATTTATTCCAATTTCAAAAGTCTGTCCTACAAGCAGTCCCCTTGCAATAATCAATGTGATGATACAGCAGACAGTTAAGTCAGGTAAACACTGGTATACATCGTTTATAGAATTCCATCTGGAACCTGGCAAATTTCTCCTACCATACAGCTAATATCCAGAACATGCACAACCCTTCCTCCCATTCATTTAGAAATGAGACAACCCACAGTACATTTTCCACCATTATAGCTGTGCCACTCCATTTGTCTAATTTCCACATCCCCAAAGACAGCTGTCCTAGGTGACAGATTACTTAAAAATAGTTCCTTCCTATTTCAGTACTACTGGGTACAGTGAAAATACAGAAATGAGCTTATATTATCACTGAAGCTGTTGCTAGCAGCAGAAATAAAAAATCTAGCACCTTGAATTCATCATCTCAGTTTCTTTGGTTTTTTTGTTTGTTTCTTGGTGGTGTTGTTTTTTAAACAGTTTGGAAATGTTCTGCATTTCTGATGGAAATGATCTCTCAATTACCTTAATCTCAATCTCTGTGTGTATCAATGGACACGGATACACTGTTCAGTAAATATTTCACTTTATTTTATGCAACAATGACTGTTTGACATTAAATCAATCAGTTTCTGAAAAGCAGAAGCACTTAGGCATTTCCCATATAAATTTTACTTTACTTCTACCATCCTTATACAGTGCCAATGCTACAAAGATGCTGTAGGTCAGTATTTTAAGAATTCACAGTGTAATCAACAATAATAGGGAAAATTGTGGGCTGAGAAAACAAACTGCCTTCTGCTTAAGTACCCTGTGTAGTCTCTCTATTTCCCAGAGAGAAAAGAAAACAAAGGAGATAGCAAACACAGTAGAATGCACTTAGGTATTCTGTTCTAGTGGACCTTCTCCATTGTTGCTTAAAACTTGCACTCTTCTGTGCTGCAGTCATATACTTTCTCAGGAGGTAGTTGAAAGTAAGTTTCTTGAGGTCTTATAGTCTTGGCAGAACTTTATCAAGGAATAATAATTTAAAAAAATAGTTTAAAAATTGAAAAGCAGGATTTCTTAAAATTAATGTCATGGAAATATTGTTATTTTTCTACTAGAAGGAGGCATCTCATTTCCTCGTTGGAATCTGAAGCCCAAATTTTTGTCCATGAAAAATGTTTGTTATCCACCATTTGCAAGAACAAAAAACAGAGTTAGGTGGCTTTTACAAGAAATGAATGGACAATAAAAGGAAAACTACTCCATCTTTGATGTCTGCAGAGTATGGGGAAGAGCCTACACTTTATTGTAATTCATTGCCTATTGAACACTGAAAATTTAGAATTAAAGAACCAAAGCACTTTTCCACTCATATGGTTCTCAGCATAAATTTTCAAAACAAAAAGCTCTAAAATAAATAGCATTGACTCCTCCTGTCTCAAAGAAGATTTCCAGACTTCTTACAAGTCCTGTTTACCTTCAAATTCAGCATTCATATGGGTGGAACTGTCCTGGAAAGCACCTGTCTTCTTTACATACAGAAAATCAAAATCAGTTTCCATTTATCTCAGACATTCACTCTTGGTCCAGACTGTCACAATATTCAGCCTAGCAAGTAAACATTATCCTTATTACTCTGGTAACAGAAAACAGGCCCTATACTTTGTCTCTGCTAAGGCTTTGAAACATTATTATCTATATCTGCTTTTTCTGTCCTTTTTCTTTCTCACTTTGTGAAATTGCAACATCCAGAAGCTAAAGACTTCATTTATATTTATAGTTCTTAGAGACCCAAGTACTACAGATTGGTCATTGTATAAGAGTCTAACAAAACAGTGTAAAACCTGTAGTACATATAACTATTGATAGTCCGTACTGCCATGAAAAACTAACAAGTTTGCCCCTAAAAATACAGATACAGTGGCAAAAATGTTGCTGTTCTGTTATGCACAAATGATTTGTAGTCATTAAACTGGATTTAGTGAAATAAACAAAAAAGAACATAGGTAGACACTTCAACTCCTAAGAACATCCTCATTTCACTAATGTTCCATGTTAGGGTTGCAATACTTGTAGGTTGAATTGTGGGTAAATTCCCCAGGAGAATTTCCTCCCCAGGGCATCCTCTTGCACGAGGCACAAATGCCAAGTTGGGTCTGTGATAGCATCATTATGGAAAAATTTGAAGAACATAAGAAAGTTATGTGTGTATCTTCTGCAATCCAATCACACACATGACCCATGGATAAGTAAAGCCTAAGTGGACCACAGATCCAACTCACCCCACTCTGTTTTGCATTTGATTATGCCTACTAATTCCTGTTGATATTTATGATATATATTTATTCCTAGAGCAGCTATGTGAGGCACTCTTTCCTACAAAGGCAGAATCAGCCTTTTGCACAAGGCTGCTATTGCAGACAGTATCAGATGAAGATTTGTGTAAGTTTGCAAAGTAGAAGCTTATATTCGAATTACATATATTCCAGGCTAATGCACTTAGCACTGAACTACCCTATTTTTGGAAAGCAAAAAGCACTGTACTTATAGCACTTCAAAATTTTAATGCTGCCAAGATTTCCTTGCAATGCTCTGTTACTCTGCATGGTCCTTACATTCTCTTACGTTACCCCTTTATCTAAATATATAGTCCTAGTATGTTCATGAGTTCTCATTTTCCCAGTTTCGGATTAAATCCATTAATCTGTTCCTAGGGCCAGAGTATATTCCAGCAGTTGCAAAAGCCATATATGTTATATCTGGGAACAACAAACAATCTTTCATATTTCATATTTTTTTAAATAAGTAATTTTCAATCAAAATTTTAAATTTAAATTGATTTATATTTTAACTTCATAAATAATAACATACTTGTTTTGTTCAGGCATTTGTATATGCATATCATTAAGTACAGTTTTTAAAACTGAATTTGATGCTAATGCTGTCTGAAGTAGCATTTAGCTATTTGAGTAAGAAATAGGCACAAGAGCTACATATGCCTTACAATAAAAATCAACAGGACAAGCAAAGAAATACCACATTTTACAGTCAGTGAGTTTTGACACTTAGAAAACTCTTCTGGCTTTTTCAACTCCTATGGTCCTCAGCAAGGAGATGAGGGCTGTTGCTTCCTCTCTACAAACCCCCAAATTAGAGCTTTGGTTGGTTTAGAACAGTATCTTTCAAAATACATGCATGCACATTTCAAGACTAGAGGGTCCTGCAAATAATTCTGAGAAACCCTGAAGACAAATAATACTTATTCCACCTGAGTCTTCATATTGTTTTTTGCCACCCCCCCGCCCTTGCCTTTTCTCCATCTTCTGTTAATTTGCAACACTTTTAATGTAGTATGAAAATGTCATTTTATGTTCATTTTTCAGCAACCTGGAAGTTGTGCATAAAAAGTGCTTCTGTCAGTTAATAAAGGGAAAACCTTATCTTGGGGAGTTAAGAACAGGTTCATGGTGCTGTTAAAACACGAACCTACCGCTCTTTCCATTTTCATTGGCTAGACTGGGAATAATTTTTAGAAGGACCAATCATGGCATTAGAGATAAGAATATTAAATATTAAAAAGGATTGCTTACATCAGACTACTTTTAATAAAATAATACATATGTACTTAGTGATATTATTTGTTATATATGTACATAGCGTTAGTTGTCTCCAGCAGTAATGACAGGACTGTCCATACTGATTAAAATAGCTAATAAAAGTACAGAGATAAATATTTTCTTTCTCTCTTTTTTTAATAAAAATCCAATTTCAGAGAAAAATAAGATAAACAAAATCTCCCTGTCACCCTATATTTGTTGATATAGAAGGATAAAAAAAAAAAAAAGCATTTTACAAATTTTCATCTAAATTCTGTAAAGTTGACTAATGAATTCCTAAAGACAGGCCCTAGTAGTTAATTATGCAAATCAAGTTATGCTGTGTAATATCACAATACAAGACAGTAATCTTCAGTCATAAAAGTAACCCTGCAAACTGAAGAGTGTGATATTACATGAATTGTCTCCAAATCTAGTTTCAATTCTTCTCCATAATGAAACATTCAGGTCATTTGGATACTAGTATTTACTCCTCTGAGTATTATATAGACAGTAAACTTGGCAGTACATTCATATCCTCATCCCTGAAGGGTAATTGAAAAAATGCATTTTTTTCTTTACTGTCTTCAAAAACTTCCTGCAGGAGTAAGAATACAATTTGGGTGACCTATATTTGAAATGGAAGAAGCCCTTCCCTTTTTTATGTGTTATATCTTGGGGGGTAAATCTTGCAGCAGCTTAACCTCATCTCAAAAACATTCATGCAACTTTTCAAGGTCACTGTTAATCAAGCAATTTTCTTTGTAAATGCTGATCACACAAAGCTACGCTACCCAGGGCAGCACTAAAATGTAAATTAAATGCATTCATAAAGCATTGTTTTTCGATCAGTAATTGATATCATAACCTGTTCTGCCTTACACTCCTGTTCCGCTTCTTAATTCTTCACTTTAATCTGTCATACCCCACATAGTCATATTATCATTTTATGGTCAATACTCGGAAACATGATATTCACATAGTATATGAAAAAGTTCATATTTGAAGCATCAGGACTATAATAATGTCCATTTGACAAGAACTGTACTTAACTTTCCTGGAGAGAAACCTTTCATTTACAACATAGCAATTTCAGCTCTACGAAGGAAATTACTTATGTTTAGAAAGATCTTACCACGTAAAACAGTGAGTCTTGTGGACACACTTATTTCGCCAACACTATTGGAAGCCACGCATTCATAAATAGCTTCATCTCGTGGTGTGCGCAGTGGTTGTATTCTAAGAACTGATCCAGATCCATCATCAAACTCTATTACCTATAGAAGGGAACAAAAGCTGTCACAGATGTTGTTACAAATGCCTATCCCTCAGTTAATCTGTTTGTAACAGTGACCTGTTGGTATTCATGTCATCAAAGCCAGGTTTGTTTTACAAATACACGTACCAGGACAAATTAACACAGATGGGAAAATGTTTAAGTGACATTGCATTATAACATTGCTGTTCATGGAGGGTTTGATGGCTGCTCCAAGATAGTTTCAGGGAAAGATAGAATGAAAAACAAACAACAAAGCAGCTAACAAGGACCATAAAAACAGATTCTGTGACTTAATGCTCTTCTATCCTGAAGTTCACCACCAATCTCTCTCCATTCTCTTAGCGTAAGTACGCTACCTTCAAATGCCAGTTACATTCTTTTTAACTGCTGAAGGCTATATTCCCACTCTATTGACAGAGCGCAGCTTATTCATTCATTTAGCTCCAAAGTTAAAAAGGGTCAGTGATTTCTGAACAGGAGAGGATTACTCAGTTTAGCTATGCATTTAACCCACAGAACAGAAGTAAATTTATCCAACAATGTATCAGAAAACATGTGACCAGTTAGGAGAATAAATAATAATGTTATACTTCAAGGTTCAGTTTTTAAATTGAAGCATTTACACAAGAAATGTTAATTTTCGTATGAGAAACAATTAATTGAATGGCTCTGACTTCCTTCTTGTTTTGTAGTCAAAATCACATCACATCACATACTGCTGAGTACTGCAGCACTACAGGCATTGGAAAAGCCTTTCTAATAGCTAAGTAATAATATTAATATAATTTAATATACTTTTAAAAAAAATATCTATAATAATATATATTAGTAGTACCATCAGAAAAATGTCACTTATCAAGAAGTGACAGTTACTTTTTTCTTTTAAATAATTAATGTTTGTCCGTAATCTATATATACATGCATAAAACGTGTATATATATATGCCTATTTGCAGATATGTTTGGGTCTGTATATGTAATTTACACACAAGAAATCTATGAGTTATCTATACTTCTTGACAGTAAGAGAAAAATAAATTACAGGCCCATTATCTTCTTATTTTCATTGTAAGAATTATTCAGTCACCTCTTAGCAGTGGGAGAGGTCTAAGTTGAAACAACATAAAAACCTGATTTTTTCTGAGAAGAAATTGGTTTGATAGCCCACAGGCTGTACTACTTTTTTTTGCTCTAAACAAACCTAGACAACACAAAATCTTCATCTGATTTTAGCACAAACAAAAGAATAACTTGAATTCTTGCTAAATTGACATTTATGAAGGATAGGAAAATTTCACAGTCTTGAAGCAGACGGACTAATTATTTTTAGGTAAAAAATGAAAGCACAGGCTTCAAACAATCACAATCATCACATTTAAAAGGATTAACTCTTATTGTCTGAAATGAAATGTTCAATAATCCTAGCTAGGTGGCCAATAAAAACAATTGCAGCAGATTGGGTCAGGCAAATATTGCAGAGATTAAGTTTCAACTCTTGTATCTCTAAAATATGCATCATAAAATGGATTTACATCTCCTGTGATAAGTTCTTCCCTTTCCTGCATATCACAGATAGTTAATTCCTCCCACTCCTCATCTACTGAAAGAGGGTTTTTTAAAACATGGGTTTTAGAATAAAACCAGCCTCATGCCACAGGATAGAAAGGTGAAATTTTTAAAACCTATTTCTTTTTTCTCTGTCTCTGTTTCTTTTTAAGTTCCTCTGAGAAAGACTTCTTAGGAACTTAAAGCGGATTTTTCTAATTTGTACTATTTTATCTGATTTTAAGAAAGAGGGCAAAAAAGAATCCTTCTGTAACATGTTCATTCATAATATATATTTGCAATATAAATAAAAGATGAAAGATTAATAGCAAAGTCCCACAAGGTCTTATTGCAGCCTTTAATTTCAGAAACAATGTATAGCTCTCACCACTATTCTCACTCAGTTGTGAGAATTGGCCTGTGAGCAAGAACATTCCACATTCAATTATAATAATATTCAAATATATAAACAAGCCACTGTCAAGAGGGAGGGAATAAGCTATTTGTTCACCCACTGCTACATAACACAATTGCTATGTACATCAAATTCCTGAAAAAAAGTTTAGGTTCCACATGCAAAAAAAAAAAAAGCTCATGAAACACCATAGGAGGCTGTCTAAGTTTACTGAGGGGTTGAGGGGGAAGTAACCTCCAGCAATCCCTTCCAGCTGTATTTACTAGGGTTCTATGAAGACAGAGAGTCAGGTAAAACATTTCCATGTCTTGTATTACTAAGCAATCAAACTCAGAGAAATGTACAAAATACTAAGGTGAAAGAAGAGGAAAAGAAGCCCAACTAATTATTCTCTTATTAGTGCAATCTCATACTTTTCTTCTTTCACAAATGTTTCATGTCTCTTTTCTGAATCTCATTTCTACTGCTCCAGTGTTCTTATTTAGAGATTCTATGGTATGAATTAATGGCCTTACTCTAGACAGGAAGGAAAGCTGCTTAAAATATAGATGTGCAAGGCATATTTCATAACTATTCTGCTCTGTGGTTATAATAAAAATTATAAAATACTTGGTAAGTGTTTTCTATTTCTTTGAATTATGTTCCATCTACTTGGAAATAGAGCTCGCTCAACTAAAGGCATCTCTAAAACACTTTATATTATTTTTTTATAGTTCAATTCAAATATTTTTATGGAAATAAAACTGTTTTATTTTTGCTTATTCTCCCTAAACACAGGTACATAGGTACACAGAAAACAATATGATGCAAATAAACCACGACACATTGCAAAATAAAACTGAATCAACACAGTAAACATGTATATGCCCAATCTTTCACTGTTTAGAACTCACTTCAACTGACAATTTTGTGACCAGAAGGGGACAAATTGTGTAGAGTTTATGAGAAAATCTCTATTTTAATCCTTGTAGTCAATTACAGCTCTGCATATGCTCTGCAAAGTGCAAACAGTTGTTGACACTAGGAGGCCACATTTAAATTCATGCTTTTATTTCTCATGTTGTACTAAATATACAAGCAAGGAATTGGCTAATGAACAAGTTCCTATGCCTTTAAATATTTTTTTAACAAGGAAAAAAAAAGTTAATACAAGAAATATGATTTTTTTCTGCTAATGTAAATCTAACCTAGAAGCTAGGACAAATAATCTTTCCAAATACTACTAAAAATTAACACAGAAGACTTCAATATTCAGTCAGGTTTTAATAGGTATATCTTTGGTCATTTGTTCGTAAAATGCATGTCATAACAGTTTCGTATTTAACACTGAAAATAGTGAGGAGACACGGTGAAAATTATACATTCTTATCTCCAGTTTTTGGCATCCATTCTACAAGCCTTCTCCCATTTTCCAAGTTTTTTCTTCATGTTAAAGGTCAATCCATCTTTGATATTAATTGTTCCTGCCACTAAACAAGGGAATAATATTTGTTGTCTTATTTCCCCCAGATAATCAGTATCCTTTGAACAGATTATTTTCACTGTTTCCTTTAATTGAAGCTTATGGAGAGAGAGGAAAAAGGTTTCTTTAAAGCCTTTTCCTAGGTTATTGTTAAGAAAGGAATCAAAAGCAACCAAGTTTTACATTTCCTTTTCAGAAGCAGGGACTACAATGCCCCTTTCATCTCTCTCTGCAACAGTGGTAAGCAATAGTGGCAGCAGAAACAGTAGTAGCCTAGGTCTGTTTGATGCACACTGTCACAAAAGAAGGTGGCTTGCTCTCCAGAGACAGTAATCATTGCCTAAATAATTTCCCCCCATCTCCATCATGGAAAAGACACCAGGGTGAAAAGAAACACATCAAGACTTCCCAGTTAGATTGTGCTAGTTTAGAAAACAGCAGAAGCAGTTTTCTCTTTAAAAGTGCTATACATAACCAGTGTACAAACTAAAAACTTTATGAGGCTGCTCCCACTCAATTGTCATAGCTATTTTGCTTAATCACTGATAATAAAGCACACATATTGGGATTAGAAGTAAGGTTGGAATTAATGTTTTTCAGAGGAACAGAACAATGGACCTAATACCTCAAATCTCTGATTGCTGACTTTCTTTCCCTTTTTGTTCCAGACAATTTTAGGTCTTGGATCTCCTGTGGCTTGACATATGAATGAGGCGACTCCTCCAGAAACCCCTGTCTGGTCAACGGGAGTTCTTGTAAACTTCGGTGGTGCTGAAACAAACAAACAAACAAACAAAAACAAGCCAAAATTAATCTAAGTAGTAAGCATACAAATAAGCTATGTCAAGATTTCCAAATGAAAAAAGAAGGAAATGTTTTGTTTCTTCAGTGGCAATGTTCACCTGCAAAAGAAAGCATTAAAAAAAGCAACTAAAAGCTCAGAAAAGTACTTACAGATTTCACTAGTGAAATTTATATTAAAATGGAAATCTGATAGCATTAGAATAGCAAGATCAGACATTACATTTTATCACCATTATAAATAAAAAATGCAATTTGTCTTCTGTTGAAAAATGAGCTCATGAATCAGCTGGAATAAGGTTATGATTCATGACTTGATGTTATGATCACAGGATGTCATGAAAACAAGATTCCCACCTTTTAGCCATTAAAATCAGTGACATTTAGGAGAAAGCATTTGTAAATTTGCAGTGGTGGAGGTAAATGACTATGTATTAAGAGTTCACACAGAAAGGACTTTAACAAAAGAAAGATTTATGCTTAGGCACATTTTCATATATATCTTCCGTTCACTCCCAAATTATTCTACTCTGTCAGAAAGAAGTGAAAAAAAGACCCAACTATTGCAATAAAAGGAGATGAGAAAGAAAAGGAGAAATAATTTTAAATGTAGGAAAAGGCATTTCAGTTAATTATTCTCTTTCTTTCTATTTCTGTTACAACATAATTAAAAATAATTTATCAGCCTTGTGGTGAAACAAAACTTTTGAACTTTATCAGCACTAGACACAACTTCTTTAAAAAGAATTTAATAAAAAAAACTATGAGATTATGTCTAACCACAGTATAGAAATGAAGAGTTCCTGTAAATATGCAATTTTCTTTCTTAGCTGAGGATTTTACAGAGATCCAATACACTTTAAGAAGGTGATTTGAATGATATGAAGTCAATACTTAGGGCAAATAAATAATAAAATATCCAAGTCTTGGCTATATAGTCTTCCTGAGTTTTAAGTTGTTATATCTTGTTGCTCTGTAGCAGCTGTTGCAATTAATTTTTGACATCATCTTCAACTTTCAGCAGTTTCTTTCTATTCTTAACCTATTTGCTCTTCTTCACTTTCGTCTCTTAGTTCTGCCATTTCTGTACCTGTATGGTACTAGTTTTTCATGTCTCAGTTGCTGCTCTTCACTTCTGATGTTTAATCCCTTCTTCTGCTGAACTGATCTTTCCACAGGTAATATTTCTTGTCAGCATGTTTATTTAAATGTTAGAAACCCAGCAGACTATAAGTATGCATGTATGTTACATACTGCAAGAAATCCTGAAATAATTTAAGATGCCAAGAAAATATGATATGGCCATTATTATAAAACAAATGAAATATGTTGTTGTTGTTGTTGTTTTGCTACATTAAATATGAGAGATGCAACTTACCCTGAATTTATGAAATTAAATAAGTCTTTTTTACACTACCCCTTATGTGTAACATGCCAGTAACAAAGATAATCTTCAAAAAATGCGGTAAAAATATAAAGTTATTGAAAATCTGCATGCTTTTTTCTTTAATAGAGATGTCAGGTAAAATTGTTACTGTTCAACCTTTTCAGAATGCTCAACAGTCCTTGAACTATGTGCTGTGCTAATTTTGCCTGGTGAACATGTACCTGAAGCCAAATGCAACAACAAATCTGAGCACAGCAAAACAGCGTGCCACTGCTGCCATGGGGCATTTATGAACAAACTCTTCTGATGTCAAAAATTTGACAAAACAGTGGCAAATAAAACACACTTAGAGCAAAGAAGCTAAAAATCCTTTCCAAAGTCACAGGCTTTATGCCTTGACTGCAGTAAAGACAGAAATGTATTCTGATGAAGAGCATCTGGGTTTCACCAAAACTGCTAGGTTTGAATCCTTTTCTATGGATGTTTCAACTCAGAACTCTGGTACGTAAAGAGACACAACTGCATCTGATATGCTATATTCTGTGACACAAGTTGTGATTCTGTGTCATCAAGTGAAAAATGATGTGCTGCCATTCTCTTCTTATTCTTTTTGACATTTTGTGAATTCAGTGTTGAACCTCAAACCAATGGAAGAAAAACAGTGTGGACAAGTCCATCAGCACAGAGTAACTATGTATAGTAGCTCACAGGAAGCTTTTAAATTCTAAATTTATGCCTCACTCATAAAATCAGTGACCTTCCAACTGATAATTTCACCATCGATAAAATAACTTCTTTCCTTAGAGACAAGGTCTGTTTTGGAAATTTTGCCATGCCCTACAAGAGTCAGGGTGGGAAAACAACTCAATTTAAGAGTCATGCTGTGCATTTATTCCTGCAACATGTCATTTAACTATATTGGGACCAGGAAAATTGCAGATTTTTAAACCATAAACAAGACAAAAGCAAAAATAATAGGAAAAACCTGTGTTGAACTATGTTAAATCAGCTCTGAAAAAACCAGCCAATCAATCAAAACAACAAAAACCAAAACTAACCAAACAAAAAAACCCCACCATAAAAACATTTATGTCACTGCCAGTCACCATGGTATCTATGGTTGGCATGTTTTTACTAATAAGAAATATATTGTATTAAAATTCTCCATTAGTGCAGTTCAGGTAAACACAAGAGAGCTTGCACTAATTTACACCATATGACAATTTACCTTTCCAATTGCTGCTGAACACAAAAGAAACAAGCAAAATCCCCTTAATCTCCAACAGTCTGCAAACTACAAAGGTGTTTATCAAATACTGCATATAGAAATATATATTAAACTAAAAATTTTCTTACAAACTTAACTGCTGTTAGAGGTAAATCCAGTTTTCTGAGAATTCCTTCATCTACAACAAGGCCAAATCTAGTAAAGGACTGTAACTGCTACGACTCCTTATGAAAATAGTTTATTACTTTTTGCAGAGCTGTATCTACATAGTGAAGTTGAATACCTAACATGGCTTTGGTAGCTACCTGAAGAACAGTATTTTTCCAGTCCTACATGAATATTTGCTGGACTGACAATTAGAATTGTAGAATCATAGAATCACTTAGGTTGGAAAAGACCTCTAGGATCATCAAGTCCAACCTTCATCCCAACATCTCCCTGACCCATAGACAACATCTTGAAGTGCCACATCTACTCATTTTTTTAACACCTCCAGGGATGATGACTCCACCACCTTCCCTGTCAGCCTGTTCCAGTGCCTGACCACTCCCTCAGTAAAGAACTTCTTCCTAATATCCAATCTAAACCTCCGCTGGCACAACTTGAGACCATTTCCTCTTGTCCTGTCATTAGTTATTTGGGAGAAGACACCAACACCAGCCTCACCACAACCTCCTTTGAGGTAGTTGTAGAGAGCAATGAGGTCTCCTCTAAACCTCCTCTTCTACAAGCTAAACAATCCCAGTTCCCTCAGATGCTTCTCATACGACATATTCTCCAGATCTCTCACCAGCTTCGTTGCCCTTCTCTGCACCTGCTTCAGCACCTCAATGTCCTTCTTATACTGCGGTGCCCAAAACTGAACACAGGACTCAAGGTGTGGTCTCATGAGTGTTGAGTACAGGGGCACGATCACCTCCCTACTCCTGCTGGTCACACCGTTTCTGATACAGGCCAGGATGCCATTGGCCTTCTTGGCCAACTGGGCACACTGCTGGCTCATGTTCAGCTGGTTGTCAACCAGCACCCCTAAATCCTTTTCTTCCAGGCAGCTCTCCAGCCACACTTCCCCAAGCCTGTAGCATTGCATAGGGTTGCTGTGACCAAAGTACAGGACCAGGCACTTGTCCTTACTAAACCTCATACAATTGACCTCAGCCCATCACTCCAGCCTGTCCAGACCCCTCTGCAGAGCCTTCCCGCCCTCGAGCAGATCCACACTCCTCCTTAATTTTGTGCCATCTGCAAATTTACTGAGGGAGCACTCAATCCCCTCCTCCAGATCATCAATAAAGATATTAACCAAGACCAGCTCCAGAACTGAGCCCTGGGGGACACTGCTTGTGACCAGCCACCAACTGGACTTAACTCCATTTACCACAACTCTCTGGGCTTGGCCATCCAGCCAGTTTTTAATCCAGCAAGGAGTCCACGTGTCTAAGCCATGAGCCACAAACTTGTTCAACAGGATGCTGTGGGAGATGGTGTCAAATGCCTTACTCAACTCCAGGTAGACAATAAATAATTTCATAATAAATAATCTACCTGAAAAAATACAGTATGTGGCTGGTCAAAGGTTCCTTTTTGCCTAATAAATAATACCTGGAAAAAAAAAATTGCAGAAACTCTTCTCCAGTTCCTAGTCTTGAAAGTAAGACAGATATCTTTGAGGTATTATATGATATCAGAGAAGGTAAATTATTATTAGAACATAAATAATTTTATGTAAAACAGGAAGCTTAGAGTAGTCCTGTAGACTTCAGACATTTTAATGCATACAATGGCCATTTTCAGCAGCTCATCTTTAAATTCACAAAACCAAATTATTTTGCAAACCAGTTAAATTCTTTGCTTCAGGCTCAGCAGCTGCACCAGAAGGATAATAATAATGTCTACATGTTTAATAGGTGTTGTGAGGATAAACTCATTTATGGCCAAGAGATTCTCAGACTATGGTGACAGTAGCTAGCCAGCCATGGAGAAAGATAGGTATTATGCAATCTATCTTTTCATTATTCAATCAACATGTTCATCTCATTACATATTAAGTGACCATCATCAGCGTAAGGGGATGTGAAATCATAACCCACCAGAACCAAAAATTACAAGTAGTATTTGTTCCCTTTATCTTTATAAAGATTGTTAATTAAGGTTTGACACAAATTATCTCCACAATTAATGCTGTCAGTTTCTTGACATTGATTCTGACCTAAGCTGCTAGGCACTCTGATAGCAAACACAATTACACTGCGCACACAGTTGGGCTTATTAACATGAGGGCAATTTTGATTGAGAACTGACAACTATTTTCAATCTCCCTTAACAGCAGTGCAGAGTCCAACAAAAACTCTCTGCAGCACACTTCATTAAACGCAGTAACAGTCTATATGGGAACCTTCCAGTGCAATTAAATCTGTCGAAAAATCAGATGTAATAGGTTACCAACTATGATATCACAGCTTTTCAGCACTTCTGAAATTCCACTTGGGCACATTTCAATAAAACTGCAATTAAAATAACAGAAGTGCAATTAAAATAACAAAACTAGAATTCATTTAAAATCAGTACCTCGTATTCCTGGACTTGAACTCTCTTGTGGGTATCATCAAAATTGCAGCAATATTGGCTATTAAATGCAAACAATACAAGTTTTGTTTGGTTCAGTTGTTTATCTACCACTGCCTACTTAGATATTTGTGCTGATACTGAATGTTGATACCTTGTTTTCATGGTCTAAGCGCACAAGTCATGGTTTAAGCCTCAAAGCACCACACAGCCAGTCACTCACTTCTACCCCTCTCTGGTGGGATGGTGAGAAAAAAGTAAAACAAAAGGCTTGAAGGACAGGGAGAGCTCACGCACCAATTACAGTCATGGGCAAAAGACAGACTCAACTTTGGGAAATAAAATCAATTAATTTAAACAAAAACACCTCCACCAATTTATCAACTGAATCACAGTAGGACAATGATAAATACACCCAGATCTCAAAATCATCTTCCCCCTACCCTCCTCTTCTTCCCAGGCACAGCTATGCTCCTGATTCTCTACCTCATTCCCTCTACTGGCACAGGAGGTCAAGGAATAGGAGTTGCAGTCAGTTGTTTCTGTTGCTTGTTCCTCCTCAGGGGAAAACTCCTCACAGTTCTTCCCTGCAGTAATGTGATGACTCTCCCATGGCAGTTCTCCCCTGCAGCAATGTGATCACCTTCCCATGGGAGATGGGAACTTCTCCAACTAGTGTGGATCTCTTCCACAGAATGCAATCCTCCCAGCAACAGACTATCCAACACAAGCTTCCCTTAGAGTCATGGCCTTCTTCAAGTGCATTCTCCTGCTCTGGCATGAGGTCCTTCATGGGCTGTGAGTATCTGCTCCCCTGTTAGCATCCTTGGCAAGGGCCAGACTACTCTCTCACCACAGATTGCAGGAGAATGGCTGTCCCAGCGTGTCTCCCTTCCTCCTTCCTCATGGATCTCAGAGTCCAAGTGATTGTCTCTCTCAGGTCCCACTCCTCTCCCCAATAAAAGAACTCCCCAAAAACAAAAGAACTTGCCAAACAGGTTTTTCCCCTCCTAAATATGTTATCACAGAGGTGCTGATTGGCTCGGCCATGGCCAGAAGTGGGTCAGACTTGGAACTAGGGGAGATTCTCAAAGCTTCTTACAGGAGCCCATTACAGTAGTGCTTTCCTTGCTATTAAAACCCTGGTAGACACAAACCCAACACGCTTGTTAAGGAAAAAAATTTACAGAACATTTCCATAAATTGGACTCATACAGAATTCGAAAGCTTTGTCACCCAAGGTCTGAGTGTTCCCACCCTCTGCTGCTTGTTATGCACTTCTTGCTGGGACACCTGAGAAGCTCAAGTGACAACTACTGAACTACTGCAAGCTACATGCTAATTTATGAAGGAAAATCAAATATATTGCTAGCTCACCTTAAAAATACTCAGCTTTAATGTATTTGTTTCAAACAGTTTAAAGCTGTTAGGTTGTTGCTTCAACAAGCAGTCAAGTGCCCCTAGAGGACACAAGAACTTCTGAAATAGAATTTACCACTATCTAGAAAGACACTGTCCTTTTTTGCATATTGAGGCTCCATAAAATGTACTTATGATACTGAAATAACTCACTTGGATTGGAACATTTTCATAGCTCTGCACAAACATAAGATACCTCTTCTCTTTTCCACTTCCACATTGTATTTTGTAAGTTAAAGAAAATCCTGAGATAGTGAATGGAATCAAGTAAACCACATTTCATCATGTTATGGAATTATCTAGCTGTTTTAATTTAACCGCTCTATACTCTCTGCTGTTCTTTGAGGACATGCAATGCTTTTACTCTGCAATCAAATAAAATGTCTGACAAAATGCTTTTAAAATTAGTAGTTCAGCTCTCCTTTTTCCACACATACTGAGAGCTATTCTTATGTAGAGACATTTATGCTTGAAATATGACAAAGTTTCCAAAATCTGCTAAAAAATTTCAAGAAACCATATCCTATCATACAATTTGTCAGTATTCATAGCAAGTGTGAATGAAGTAACAAGGACATCAGAAAAAATTAAGCATGATAAGATGCTTCTTTCAAACACTGTGTTTACTTGTAAATTAACATATAGAGATGACTCCTGAAAAACTACAGTAACTTTTTGGTTGCAAAGACTTGTTTTGTAGCAATAAAAGCTGGAAGATGATACAATCACAACTGTTCCCATGCAACTTTTTCATCTGACACTCAGAAATGCAGGCTGAGCTCAGAGTAAACATGTGGTCTAGCTGGTGCTCAATCACTTTGAGATTCTGCACACACACCACCACAAGAATTACTGTCACCTAGTGTAGAGCCTCCATGTATTACTGGTAAAATGGCATCAAGTTGCAGTGGGCTATGTGACTGGACTCTTTCGTAGTTACAAATTCTGAAGCCATTCTTCCCACACCAATTAATACACTCAGAAAATTCCTACACAGAATGAAAAATTTAAAAAAGTAGAGTAATAAAAATACCCTTATTCACCCCTTGTCCCATTTTGCAATATTCGCTATGTCCCATTGACTTACTAGGAACTGATATACTCTAAGAGGCCACAAACTGGTTCACATTCGACAGTGGTGAAGGCTCCTGTCCTAGTAAAAATGAACAAATAGGCAAATGCTGCAAGTAATTTCAGCCTGATTCTGTATAGATACATTCCAAATTGTATGAGTTATTCTTTTTACAATTTCTCTAGGAGTTATACTAAAAACCTGATTATACATATAATAATTAATAGAAAAACTTTTTGTGATTATTTATTTATTAAAAAAAATTTTCAAAGGACACTCATTTGCAGCATACACTGTTAATTTACTAATTAATCATAATTTCCTACATCAGTTAGACTGATCACTGTCATAAGCATTGTTTGCCTGAATTCTAACCTGCAGTTATAGTGGACCTGCAAATTTGCTATGTAAGAAAGTTAATTAACTTTATTTCTTTAAGGATGAGAGACAATTTGTATCATGAAATCTGCATAAAGAAATTCCAAAGTTACCAAATGGTATGTTCCTAAAGGTTCTTGTCTGTCACAAGCTGGTGAATTTTTCCTTTCTTACCGTAAACATCTTAAAATTGCACCATCCTTACATCCTTCAGCAAGAACAGCAACAATACAATCTTCAAATGACATTATACTCTGAGCAGCTGAATAGTTTTATTATGCTGTGAATGAAAATTACCAGTTTTTAATCTCTGAAGTACTAAACACAATCCACCTATGTCAACTAATCCAACTGAAGACCTTGATCCATTTGATTCACAAAATTATTTGCAGGTACAAACAAAGGTTTCCCAAAACTAAGCTATTCTGCTTTACAGGCACCACAACGTCCTTTTAAGCTTAAAAACACAGCTCCTACAATAATGTATATAAAATCTTCATAATATAATCAAAATGTTTATTTCTCTACCTTCTTTCTGCTACTTGTATTCTTCTAAAAACAAAAGCACTCAGAAGAAAAAATTGTGTCAGAAAATGTCTGGTTTTGGGTGGGATTTTTTCTTCCAATTTAGCAGTCATCTCAATTTCCCCAGCCTTCAATCAGCCAGAGCACACCAATCCTACAAATTTAGTAAGCGGCTCAAAAAAAGATTATCACTTCCTGATCTCTCAAGGAAAATATTAAAAGTCAAGCATATCTTTACGTTTTCAAATTTCCTGCAAGGCACAGTATCAGTTTACTAGGCTGACCATTGGGTTTATTCTTCCCTGAAATACAAAATCAAATTACATACTTACAAGTAAGGCCTTACAGGTAGAACAGGTAGGTTACATTTTCCAAAAGGTTTAAGTTGCACATTCCTAATTTGTACCTTTAGGCTGTGCAAACCTTGGTACCAACTCATTTCATTTTGGATTATGTATGCTTTTTAAGAGACAGACATTATCTAAGTCCTAGGGACTTTTTAAGAGACAGACACTATCTAAGTCCTATGGACACGGGATGAATACAAACCAACACAAACAGCAGCAGACATTCAGTTACCAACTAAATGTTACCCCCCACACATACACACACGCTCCCATACAATGACTGGGAGAAAGAAAGATGTTTTCACAAATACAAAGAACCTATGTGAAAAACCTGTGAAAAAGCCTTTTACTAATGCTAAAGACCAATACAATTATACCCCAAGTAGGATGGAGTTGAAGAATTTATTGCTGTGCTTTTTCTCTTAAAACTGTTGCAGGCAACATTATAAGAATTTAAGTTGATTTTGTCACAAAATATTTGGAAACTGAGACCAGCCATTAACTACTGCCTTGGCAAAGCACTATCACACTAAGCTGACAGGCCATTGGAGTCAGCCTCCTCGGTGATCAGAACAAAGAACACTCCTGAAGCCAGATCCACTCCCATCTCTGTCTCCTTTTGCCTTCAACTCCAAAGTCATGTGCACAGCTTTACCTGCCAATGCTACACTCCCATTACCTTCATTGTAAATTTTAACCTTCTTTTAAATAACATCACAGAAAATGAAATAATTTTATGCATCTTCCCTTATTCAGCCATAGTCTCTTCAGATGTTTCTACACAAGTATTCTGGTTTACACTAGTTTAAGAAAAGACAATCAGGATGCTTGGTTTTAGTATTTGAGCAACCTCAGCACTGAAAGATGCAAGTATAGCATTAAGTACCCCCTATGCAGTAAATGCATAGGAGAGCAAGAATTGTCTTTTCCTCACACCTACAGGAATTCCAACACTGTAAATTTAACCCAGCTGCAGTTATACAGCAGCACATGTGCTCAAATACACAAATACAAAACAAAATAGTTATAAGCTTGTGTGCATACATAGTATTTACCACATACAGTATAAAGAAAATCTGGGTGGGGCTTAATCTACCTGAGTTAGAAAGAGGAACTCACTAGTTAATCCAGTGCTAAGCCTTCTTCCAGCATCAAATGAAAAGATAAAGCCTCTTGAATCTAAAAGGTTAGTGACGTGCACCACTTCATCCCCAGGAATATTACATAACCTTGCCAAATTCACTAATTTAATGAAGGGAAATTCTGCTTCAAAGCTTTCTACTGCTTCTTTTTCAAATTTTAATGTCTGCAGACTGCACATGAATTATTCAGCAACTGAGAGCTGACACTCCTTTTCAGCGTGCAAAGTAGAAGCAGCGGATATTAAAATGCCAGGCTGATCTCTTTCTAGAGAGAGAAAAGGGGGAATAAAACAATCCTACAGGTAAGAGTTTCAATTATTGACTGAGAGTATCTGTGTTGATGGCCTTTATTGGTGTTTCAGTCTTACTTTAATCCTCAAAATACAGGTACCAAAACTATGAAAAATAAAACTGAGGCACTGTGACAGTGAAGCTTCCACTCATTTTTCATTTATCTAAACACAACAAAACGCATACTTGGCCTTTTATGCAAAGGATACATTGCTGATTAGAGACTGTGAACGCAAAATCATCTATCTAATGGTAAGACTGACTCAAAGAGAAAAGGAACCACCAGACTCTAAATGCTAAATATGGTTCAGAATTAATGCTTGACAAGGCACCCATATAAGGTAATTCTCATAACTTCTGTTCATGCAGAAAAGAAGTTAATAAAAGCCTGTCAGAGAACAGACCACATGACTTATTTTCATCTAAGTATCATCTTTCATTTCCAACACTGAAGGCAAACTGCTGTGTTACCAATACCCCAACTGGCCAGTACATCAAAGGGGACTGATGTAACAATCCAATACTATGCTCTGTGACAGGGACCTAACATCCTTGTCTTTTCAACAACTTGCCTATATGGGTGAAACGTCTTAGTGTCATCCACTTACTGTAAAATCATCCCTAGCTCGAACTTTCTATTGCAGTTACCAAAAACCAAAAGACCTTCCTTCTCCACTTTTATTTCCAGATAAGATAAGGAGGCATACCTTAGGGTCCAAGCCCTTGGCCAAATACTACTCCCCAGTCTTCATCCTCAACAGATGAAGAACATAGAATCATAGAATTGTCAGGGTTGGACGGGACCTTAAAGATCATCTAGTTCCAACACCCCTGCCATGGGTGGGGATGCCTACCACTAGATCGGGTTGCTCAGAGCCCCATCCAGCCTGGCCTTAAAAATTTCCAGGGATGGGGCTTCCACCACCTCTCTGGGCAACCTGTTCCAGTGTCTCACCACCCTCATGGTGAAGAACTTCTTCCTAACGTCTAATCTGAATCTACACACCTCTAGTTTTGACCCATTCCCCCTAGTCCTACCACTAACCGACATCCTAAAAAGTCCCTCACCAGCTTTCTTGTAGGCCCCCTTAAGATACTGGAAGGCACAATAAGGTCCCCTCAGAGCCTTTTCTTCTTGAGACTGAATAACCCCAAGTCTCTCAGTCTGTCCTTGTAGGAGAGGTGCTCCAGCCCTCTGATCATCCTTGTGGCCCTCCTTTGGACACGTTCCAGCACATCCATATCTTTCTTGTAATCGGGGCTCCAGAATTAGACGCAGTACTCCAGGTGGTGTCTCATGAGAATAGAGTAGAGAGAGAGAATCACCTCTCTCGGCCTGATAGCCATGCTTCTCTTCATGCAACCCAGGATATGACTGGCTTTCTGGGCTGCAAGTGTACACTGATGACTCATGTTGAGCTTCTCGTCCAC
>VYZX01016161.1:73914-95546 GCA_013401335.1 Brachypteracias leptosomus | reverse complement strand
TTTCTTTCTTGTCTTTTACATGCTCTTTTCAGGATGTTTATTTAAAAAAAAAAAAAAAAAAAAAAGAGGTAAGAAATTTGGAAGTGGAGCTTGCAAGAATAAATAGACCTTTCCCTACAAATCCCTCAACCATTAAAAGAAACCCACATGCAACTAGANTTTGGGGATGTTGGGTTGTTTTATGGTAATTCAAACAGTAAAAAATCCCATCATGGAACCCAGAATAAGTAGTATCTTTGTGCCCTTTTGGTACACCATCCAATTAAAAGTCACCCTGTACCTCCTACAGAGGTACACATAAATTTATTTTTACACATTAATTTATTTTTAAGGCACTGTTAGTATTAGTAATACAGAGATGGTTGGCCCAAACACACTGTGGCTCAGTACTGCAATCCATTTATGGGCTCTGTTGGGCATTGAGGGGGCAACCTGATGGTCTCTANATATGCAAGTCAGAAATTTCAGTACAGCTCTTCTCAATACAATCATTCAGAAAAATAGTTCTAATTAATAGGTCTAATTAAAGAAGAAAAGGCGTAAAGTACCTAATCTAACAGAAATCTATGTGTATGTATATANTCCTCTCCCACCACTCAAGTTCTACTATATAACATCTAAAACCTCCTGCTGAGGCCCAAGACTCATTAGCCTTCTCCATCCCGGTAGCTCCAAGTACCGTCAACTTCATCATTGCACCACACTCAACACTGCTTGTTGGAAAGCTCAGCAGACTTACTAATACATCCCAACAAGACACAGTTTTCTGATGATGTTATGGAGGTGATAACAAAAAGTCATGGATGATGCTCCAGTCACTATATTCCTCTTCAAATTTCAAACAGGACAATTAAGTCTTCACTAAAAGGAAGGGCTCTTATACTGAACTCATTCTAATCTTGGACCCTGCGAAGTGTACACAGATGGTAATCATCACTTATCTTACTGCTGAAAAATCTCACACATGCATCTAAATAAATAACAAATTGGATGCCTTAGAGAAAAATCAGGAGGAGGAGTAATAATTTTTTAAAAAGACTAATATAGAGGAGGAAACAGCTCACAGTTTCCAGAGTATATCTTGACATATCTTTAAGTCAGTTAAATTTTGGTTGCCTGTTCATATATTACATATAAAAACCAGACAACCCTCCCCTTACTTTTTGTTGAATTGGATGCTCAGTTACCCCATCTTCATAGATGTGCAGATATAACCCCTGACTGGCTCTTTGAAATGTATCAAAAAGACATCAAGTAGAACATCCAGGTCCTAGAAACAGCAAATATTTGAAGTTGTCTTCGTCACCAAAAAGAAGCCCTTCTTAAGCCCATGACATAGTGTTCCTAGCAACCAATCTGCTAGAACTACAGTAATTTTCTCCTGGACGTGGCTGTTGTGGAAGGGCACCTTAAGACGCTGCCTGCTGTGGAATGAGTGCAATGCACCTCAGAATAGGAAAGTAGCTATATGTTTTACTGAGATAGAATGGTAATTTGGCAGAGTTTAATGAATTTGATGGAATAGAGTCACAAGGTTCAAAACAGACTCCCTTGCTATCTAAACTCCCTCCTCAGAGAGGAGTATAGGTCCAGCTAGATCCAATCTTAATTCCAGACTCGATCAACAATTTATGACTAAGAGATAGAGAAGATAAAATATTTCAGTGGTATTGATTCAACGTGCTATTATGGGTCCTATATAATCATAGAATGTTTCAGGCTGGAAGGGACCTCTAGAGGTCATCTGGTCGAACCTCCCTACACAAGTATGGACATCTCTACCTAGGTCAAGCCGCTCAGAGCCACATCAAGCGTGACCTTGAATGACTCCAGGGATGGGGCCTCCACCACCTCTCTGGGCAGCCCATTCCACTGATCTATCAACCTCATGTTAAAGAACTTTTTTCTAATATCCAGCCTAATTCTATCCTTTCCTAGCTTAAAACCATTATTCCTGGTCCTATCATTAAAAACCCTTTTGAATAGACCTTCCCCCGCCTTTACGTAGGCCCTCTTCAGATACTGGAAGGTCACTATAAGGTCCTCCCAGAGTCTCCTCTTCTCCAGGCTGAATAGCCCCAATTCTCTCAGCCTGTCTTCATATGAGACATGCTTCATTCCCCTACCATTTTGAGGTAGCAGCAACTTAAAAGTCTATTAACACTGTTATGATAAATCATAAGATTAGGTTGTATGATTTTCTGGCAATACTTAACCAATCAATAATCAGTAATCTCTCATAATCAATACAGTTAAAGATTCAACAAAGTTTCCTAAATCAAATTGCATACACATACACAAACAGAGATATAAAGGCTAACATATGATTATGATGTTTCTTTTCGTTCAGTTTACAGTAAATTTTTGGTACTAAATGATTTTTTAAATTTCATGAAATCTTTTTACATGAATTACTCACTTTTCCCTTCATTGGCTTTTACAAGCAGACAGTCTTAGTTACATCATGAAATCTACCCTGAACCATGCAAGAATCTACCCTAAGAGGTGTCCCAACTCAGGGGAAGATGTCAGTTCACAGCTTGCTGTGATTCCAGAGAGCTCAAAAGGGCCTCACTTAGAATCAGTATTTACAGGGTTTCAAGATGATTGGCTTTGGTAGAAGTTTTTCATTGTGATCAATAGTCTTGTCAGTTAGTTCTGGCACCCTTCAGAGTGGGCTAGGACCCAGGTGGGGGAGTTTTGAGTACATTTCCCAGGCAACAGGAGTTTTAAATGTAGTTAGGGAGTGCCTATCACCCCATTTCACTGTACTTGTACCTTGGACAAGAAGGTTCCAGATCATCTCAACTCACTGCTCCAGCAGACAAGTTCAGACAGTGCCACATTGTCCCAGCTCACTGCTCTTGTAATTAAAAGAGGAGCATAAGTTGAGTGGGGCTGATATTGCAATGAAGCCCATGGTGAAGATTGTACCACTACAATCACATCTTGAAAGGATCACAGAAATTTGCAGCTGCTGTGCACAAGAGGAATACGAGTCCTTTTCATGAAGGATGTACCTGCCCTCACAGCTGCTTGATCATTTATTGCCCAAAGCTTGATCTAGGTTTTCCTAGCAAACAGTAACTGTTCTCTAAAAGTATGAGCCTTTCCTACACACCACCACAAGATGCTACCTTTTGTAGTGGCGACAGTACTGGAGTCAAGCAGCCAGTGTTACAATGTAAGTAACTTCGGTAGGGATGTATGATGACTTAGGGAGCAAAAACAACAACTAGATACAAAGCTCTCCTTCATAGCTGTTAAAAAAAAAAAAAAAAAAAAAAAAAAAAAAAAAAAAAAACTCTTTAAAANAAAAAAAAAAAAAAGGTAATACTACTTTAGAAAGACTATGAAACTTCTTAAGTATCTAGGCACCACTTAAGGCACTGGCTACTAGCTGACTTGTAGTCATTTTAAGATTCCTCTCACATGCTGGAGTTGGATGGTGATGGATGCATGGAGCCAGAACAACTGCTCCTTCCTTGACTCCATAGTCAGGTCCATTTCCATTTAATGCTATGATCTTTCCCCAAGTATGCAAAACACAACTTCAGTTGTGGAAAAAATGGCTGTAGGCAAACATCTGAGTAGAAACATGAGAATTATGCAAAGAATACTACAGTTCAAATTTCAGGTCTTTTGTTCCTCTCCTTGTTGGATCTAATGAACATTGACACAGCTACATGAGTGACAGATTTCATCTGAACTAAAACATACTCACAATGAGGCTGAGACCTTAAAATATTGATACAGTTTTGTCTGTCATAAAATGTCTCTCTCTCATCATAGAAGTACTTACCCTCATTGCCACACTGTCTAGTAATTTTGTTGCAAATAAAACTCATAATGTTCCCAATGCTCCCTACAACTCTGACTAGGATTTTCATAACTGTTTTAGGCAATTTTTCTCTGGTTTACATAAAAAAGATCTTCAGAAGAGTGGGTTAGTTTCATTTATAAGGCATATGATCAAAAGAATTGGACATCGAAAATAAAAGTTTAGCCAGGTATCTCTCTGCTTACAGTAGAAATCTGTCATAATCAAACCAGAACATTGCAAAATCAATTGCTGAGGAACACCTCACATCTTTCCTGTGTGGAAGAGGGGCTAACTTGTATTTAAGCATTTGTATAAAACAGTAGGGCTAATTTTCTTCTAAATTTCTAGTGCAGGAATACTGTCAGTAGAGACTAGCATAAATTGTTGTCAAGTTGAGTAACAAATTGAGGAAAACAACTCCAAATGCTGCATCAGAATTCATACTTGCTCACTATCAAGAGGCAAAAAGACATCCTTGTGACTTCTAAATCCTTACCCAAAATCACAGGTACAAAACCAGAATTTTTTGTAGCTAGCTATAACTTTTAATTTTTCTAAAGTAATATGACACGTGGAGAAAAAATATGCCTTGATAGAATTCTGCCAAATAATCAGGTAAAGAATGATTCACGGCAAGGAGAAAAGTGCTATCAACAGAAGGAAAAAAAAAAAAAAAAAAGAAAACAAAAATCTGTCCTATGGGATAGACATGTAACTTTTTAATCATAAGTCCAGATTTTAAACCATACTTGATATTTACACTGTGTTTTTATCGAAACTGCAGCTATGTTAAAGAGTCATTATGCATGATAAATTCATTGAAAACATTCACAGTGGAGTGAGTAGTTACTCCTCAAGACTTTTGTTTACTTGGTTACCTTTATTTACAACACTTCATAACAACCTCTGTAACACTTTGCAAGATATCAGCCTGAGCACTTAAAAGTTATACCTATACCTGAAATTTTCAAGGCAAAACATTTCTAGAGCTCTGAAGATAAAAGAAAGACATACAAATATATGGAATGAGTAGCAGGTGGAAGATTCTTGTAATGATATGGAAATAGAATGTGTATACATTAAAAATCCTTTTAATAATCCTGAAAAACTGCATCCTCCTACATGTTCCTTGACAAAGACATATGGAAAGGCTTTAAAGCTAAATGAATACAAAGAAGCTCCCCACAAAATCATCAGGTCAAAGACTTCATGATTTGTGTAAATGTGTCTTATAAAGTATTTCTGAATGTCTTTTTTTTTTTTTTTTTTTTTGAAATGATGTACAAAGAAGGGGTAATATATTTATAAAGAAGGGATAACAAGGGTTGCAAGATGGATTTTAGATGAAAAGACTCAGTGGTAACCGAAATGCTATCAGAACAGTGAAATTACGAAAATCTAAATAAGGAAAATGGAATTTTTACTTGGACAATACACTTGGAGCTGATTTTTGGGATATTTTGCTTAATATTTTTAAAAATTTCTTGCTGAAGACAAGGGGTTCCCCTTTAGCCTGTGGAGAAGACCACAGTAAAGCAGGTTGTCCTCATGCAGCCCATGGAGGACCACATTTGAGTAAATACACCGTAAGTCCATGGAGGTCCCCATGATGCAGCAGGTGGATGTGCCTTGAAAGAAGCAGCAGCCCATGGAGAGCCCATGCAGAAGCAGGCTCCTGGCAGGAGCTGCAGCCTGTGGAGAGAAGCCCATACAGGAGCACGTTTTCTGGTAGGAACTGAGGCCTATGGGGAACCCAGGCTGAAGAAGCCTGTTCCTGTAGGACTGTACCCCATGTAAAGGGCCCACGCTGGAGCAGTTCATGAAGGACTGTATCCCATGGGGGACCCACATGGGAGAAAAGGAAAAGTGTAATGAGGAAGGAACAGCTGAGAGGAAATGTTGTGAACTGACTGAAAACCCCAATCCCCATTCCCCCTTGCATCACTCAGAGGGGATGAGGTAGAAGAGTTGAGAAGCTGAGCATGGGAAAAAGGGAGGGTGGAGGGGAAGATGTTTTTGGTTTTGTCTTTGCTTCTCACTATACTACTCTATTTGTAATTGACAACAAATGAAATTAATCTTCCCCAAGTTAAGTCTGTTTTGCTTGTGATGGTAATTGGTGAGTGATCTCCCTTCACTTTTCTCCTCATCTGTCAGAGAAGAGAAAGTAACAGAGCAGCTGAGTGGGCACCTGGCTGCAAGCCAAAGTTAACTCACCACACTTTAGCATAACAATACGACTTACTGAGACTTAAAGCTGGTTTCATTTCTACAAAGCTAAAATCCAGATAAAAACCAAAGAGTTAATTCCATCTTTTTAAATATGAATATTCAATTTTCTGAACAGCATTATTATCTATATCTGGGCAATGGTAGCCCTTTTTTCCTAGTCATGACTGAAATGAGACATTTAAATCTCTTCAGAGTGCATGTATATGTTGTCATAAAGAATGAAGAGGCTAGACTAATCTTTACACACACTAGACAAGCATTAAAATCTAGAGGTCATTCAGGGGATTCCAGCTGTTGTATCAGATACAGACATATAATTCTGTGATGATTTAAAAAGACATTTAACATGAAGCACATTTTAATCCCACTGAATTCAGTAGGACCCCTCAGATATGAATTTAGGCAATGGATTCTATTCAGCTGGAAATTATGTATTAAGGAGTTAAGACACATTCTTTAAAGCCATGCCCTGACGTCCCTACTGATTAGTGGGGAAGAGCCTTTGTAACATTTTGCAACATATGGCATCAGAAAAATATTTAACAAAGGTAAGTAGATAGCAAAAGGTAAATATATTCCTACACTATATCCTTTCACAATGATACCAAGAATGTCTGATTAACTATAATATAATAAAACCCATTATCACAACATTGCAAGGAGAATTTAAATACCAATAAAAAATTTACTTAATGCAATTGTTAGTCCAAATAAGAAAGAATAATGTCATTATCATACTGTTTACATACTGTATATATACACATAAACACAGCCCAACTACTGCTGATCTTTGAAATAAATAACAGATAAAGACAAAAAGAAAACAGCATAAATTATAACAGAGATGGATCAGAATTGGACTATGCTGAATTAATCTATTATTTTTCTTTGATAAAATACTTGATCTTTTAGACACAGGGAAAAAGATACAGCTAATCTATTTGTATTGAGATACCACTGGTCTGTAGTCTTCAGTAAAACGTGTATGAAATGGGAAATTAATGCTTGAAATCAAAACAAACTAGGATTACTTTAAGAATTATGAAGCATAGGACAAACTTTCCTGAATTTAGTTTAAAAAAACACTATGAAGCTACATGGAATTTATAGCATTATTCCTGTAGGATCAGCTTTAGCATTTTAAGAATTGTAATTACTCACTTTGTTGCAAAAATGAGAATTGGCTAATGAAATGTGATATTGATGATACAAAGGTAAAAAGTATTGTCTTTCATTATCGTGGAAGGTGTTGCCACCATACAGGAGGATCTACATTACATTAAAGGAATTGGATCTTGAGTACTGGAACAAAAGAAATAAGAGAAGTTTCAGCTGTAAGAAGTACAAGGAAAAGTGCTCAAAGATTACTGCAAAGGGCAGTTATTATATCCAGCAGAAAAATACATATGTATGTTAATTAATCATGGAATTATTATGAAGAGCAATGAAATGCTGTTGTTTCAAAAGCAAAGAAGTTTCTGGAAAGAATAAGAATATATTTTCCTCGTAGAGTTGGAGAAGAACTAATGCTAATGATAGAAAAAAATCTAGTCTTTGACAACATTACGTCTTTAAGCTTACATGGATGTCAGTTATCCTTGTGCAAGAAAAGTGCATTACAAATGGAAAACATACAGATAGGGTGTACCAGGGTAAGAAAAAAAGATTCCATATTTCAGGAAAGACTCAATAAGCCAGCCTATTAAAATAAAGGCTAACTGCTATTGATTAAGTACTTTGGAAAAGTGATCAAAGGGGCTAGTGGGTAAACACATGGGAAGATAAGCACAGTTATAAGCATAAGGCGCAACCCAAGTTTATAAACTAAGGCTAAACCTCAAAGGAAACCAATTTACAATTTACGATTTTCAAAACAATAATCTGTTTACTACCTCAAGTAGTTGTTCATTCCTTTGGACCCTTCTGGGCATCTTTCAACTAGAACCATAAAAATGGTTCACTTGGGATTTAACACATCTGAATTAGCAGAATAACCGTATGAAAATGGTTTAGTGGGAAGGGGCCAGCGAAAAGATGCAACATCAGAAAAATAACAAACTATAACACAGAGTTACCAACACTTAAATCAAAATTTTCAAAGGCAGATGAGCTTCCTTTTCATTATTCCTTTAAAGTGCTGATTAAGGTTTTTGTGCAGAAGTAATGTGATAAAGAAAACTCAAAGTGCCTTTTTTTTTTTTTTTTTCTTTTCCCTTCATTTCTTTTTAGAGTTTTGTTGCATCCACAAGGTTAAAATAACAATTTTGGTATGAACTGAACAAAAATAAGTATAGGCTATAAATGAGAAATAGCAAGAGTTATCAAAAGAGTCAATTTCAAAAAATGATTCAAGACGAAGCTCAATAGTTTAGCACTATATAGGAAACTTATTCTCATGTTTAATAGGCAAGTTTTACCATTCTATAGCATAATGCTCATCATTGCCATATTAATATCCTATAACTTTCCTTTTCAGATTCTACCTTTTCAAGAACTACATGAAATGGAAAGGTGTCCTGTGAGAAACCAGAACGTCAAAACCAAACAGATCCTCATTCTAGTTCATGTTCAGCCACTGTCTTTTTCAGTGATTTTAAGTTACCTGATAAATCTATATGGGATCTTTAAATTCCCAATCCCAGGTAAAAATCAATGGGAGTTGGGCACCCACCTCTCATATGCTTTATAAAGTCTTCTCTTTTAATGAATAGAAAATATGTATTAAAAAAAACCAACCAAAAAAACAAAAAAACATAACAGAAAGAGGTTAAGACAGCCAAAAGTATTTCAGAATAAATATGAATGATTAGGTCAGTGTATTTTAGTAACCTGCTATGCTAGTTTCCTGTTACAGATAATTTTAAAGACTGGCTTATGGCAGTATAGTTAAGTATAGAAATATCTTCAACATTCAGATTAGATTTCAATCATAATATGTCATTTATAATTCATTTAATCCTATTCTTTATATAGAAAAATATACTTAACTATACTTAGCATAGTTCTGTCCAAAGCGATATTGTACAGGTGTCTGTAGATAGGAAAACTTTTGCTTGCCTATGTTCATTAGCTGCTGATAGTCGTACCCTATATATAAGAAAGTATCATTTGCCAGGTGATCTGCAGAAGCCTTATGTCTCTTCTAAGCATCTTTTTCAACAGACATTGCTCTGGAGGTTACTCCATATCTCAGGGGAATTTTGACCAAAGGGATTCTAGGAGATTGACAACCCAGCTGAAAATAAAGGAACAAAAACAGTAGCTTGATCCACAGGTTCCAAAATTTTCTTAATAGAGTCACAGACAGGATTGTTTGCCAAAAGCACAAAATTAAGGAATTATGCCACTATCAGTAAAGTGAGGAGATCCAAGCTCCAACTGCTACAGGTTGCTTCTCCAGTTGCCACAAAAAGATGTTATAGGGCAAAAATAGGAAGAATAAACAGAGTACTTAGAGTTGACATATCTCAAATGCAAGGAAGTAAAACAGAGGATGGAGAGCAGAAACAATGTGCTGCTTGTATCATCTAGTGTTACTACTGGTTGACCTTCTCATTCTGTGATCTCTTATAGCACTGACATACCTACTACTCCTCAACATGGCAAAAGGACAGAAAGTAAGTATGTGGACATTCAGACAACAATATAGAATATTAAAGGTAGCGGAAAGCAGACAGAGGGAAGAGAGAAATAACGACTGAATGTGCAAAACATTATGCTCCAGGCCGTGAAAAGTGAATTGCTATTCAGAGGAGTCATACTAAAACAACAACTAGAAGTGTTTGCGTAACCAGATAGTAGATTAACTGATTTCAAATCCTAATTGATACAGGTTGGAAAGCAGCTCCACAGAGAGGGAGTCTCTTAAGTGATGCCCAGTGATAGGATAAGGGGCAAAGGACACAGCAAATTCCTCCTTAACATCAAGAAAAACTTCTTTATGGTGAGGGTGATGGAGCCCTGGAACAGGCTGCCCAGAGAGGTTGAGGAGTCTCCTTCTCTAGAGACTTCCCAAATCCGACTGGACACATTCCTGTGTGGCCTGCCCTAGGTGAACTTGCTTTGCTAGAGGAGTCCCTTCCAACTCGTACCATTCTGTGATTCTGTGATTTCATGAAATAAAAACATACCTACTCTATAAAACTTAGTGCCTATCAAGAATCTCGTATAATTGCAATCTTTATAAGTTGTTTTATTAAGCAAATCAGCCGCAATATTATTTGTAATTATTATTACTGTATCCCTAAAGTTTACTGACAATAGCATAGAAATAACATGTAGTATTTTGCACTTACTAAAGTTTCACTTACTAAAATGTTATTTGAAAATATTTATTCTGCCATATTCTTGCATGATTTGAGCCTTTTCAGACTATAAACTAATTAGGTTGGAACATTAATTATTTTATGTCCAATCAATTAGTCGATCAAAGCATGTCTAACAATTAAAATTAAATTAAGACAAACTGTAAAAGAATCCCTTATTTTCTTTATGAAACCTTCCAGTACAGCTCTGTGCCTGGGAAACACTTACTGTACAGCCGCACTAGAAAGTTACTAAACCACATTTGTAGGGAGAAAAGGCTATTTGTAAGACATTTTGACCTAATCCCAAGAAAAGAAAAACAAGAGAAAGAGGCAAAAAGATGGCAGAAGCTGTATCGAGGTTCTGAATAAACCTGAGAGCAATATGTAGTGTGTATACTTTGATTTGACTAAAAGGCAGGCTGCTACAATATTACTGTATTTCTCAAGTTGCATCACTGTATTTATTTGCAGGATATATCCTTGAAATATCTTCAACATTCAGATTAGATTTCAATCATAATATGTCATTTATAATTCATTTAATCCTATTCTTTATATAGAAAAAAATAGCTGAAGCAGATGTCAGGAAACTACCCATGAATAACAAGCCTATACATTGCAATGGAAAATATACTTCATTTAGTGATTTCTACCTACTACTGCAATAAGATAACATCTTTATATTAGAATATGAGAAATGACTTTCAAAAGAGACAGAATTCACATGCTTTGCATACTAAATACCTCAAATGCTCTTTGAAGAAAGTTATTCTAGAATACCATCACATGAGACTCTGTCAGCGTTAACTCATTCTATGAGGTAAGCTGGAAAACAAAACTGCATGAAATTTGATGACATTTTTATTTTTACTAGCACATATGCAAATTTAGCTGGATTAAGACAGTTTCGGTTTTACATGGCAGGAAAGTAATTGATGAAGCATGCGTTTTAAAGATCGCTATAAATGTAGAACGTACAAGAGGATTTTTATAATCTATATGCTTTCATAGAATAAAACCTGTATTAAATACATATCCACTAGAATAGTAGAAGATTCTTCCAGTCATCACAAGTCTTGCCCTTCTTAAGGAATAAAAGGTTCTAAGTTATCTGCCTATTGCATAGATATTAAACTAATAAATATGATTTTAGGAGTCCTTAAGTACATAAATGGGTGTTTGATATTACATCTTATCTGTATTCAAGCTCCCTTCTTAATAGGCAACTGCAATTAACATGCACAACTCCTGCATACACATCACAGAGTATGCATATGTAATTTTTTTTTAAAAAAAATAGGTTGCAATGGATATCAAATACCCTGATTTGCCCATGTTAATCTTATTTGCATCTGTAAAACCTGCATTTCTAACTTGACTTGATAATTTCATTACCGCTACATATTTCTGAACGTTTTTCACAGCATTTGATCTTATCATAAGCCTTTAATTTCATTCATTTACTATAGTCTTTGCTCAAACCCAGAATACTAGTGCAGACCATTCTTTCTCTTTTGTAATTAACAAAATTTTATAAAAATACTTGCTTTTGCACTCTAGATACCCATAAATTTCCACATCAGATGAACAGAAAAACACATCTATACTTTTTTCAGCTGTTTTTAAGTAAAAGCCTGAGGTAGTTGCAGAACCTGATTAATCCGTTTTTTGTAAACATCACACTATTAATCCTAAATTCCAATTCAAAGATTATTTTGTATTGTAGAGAACACCATGGGATTATTATTTTCAGCAGCAGGAATAGCCAAGGCTTTCAAATCTTTTGTTATCCAACCTGTCATTTAAATTAGGCCAAACTTATCTATATTTACCTCTTCCTTTTTTTCCATCTGTGTGGCATTTCACTGATGAGTAACTAAATGTAAGAGAACAACTTCATTCTTATGGCACAGTATTATTTTCACCTGTGGAATTGTGTCACCGTCAAATAGAAAGCACAGCTATTATTCACCTTTGTTTGTGATCAGCCCTCAAATTCCTTATGGCATGATAAAATAGCAAGACCAGAAGGATCAAAAGCAGGATTTTTTTTCCATTTTATAACTATTTTCACCATCATCAAGCAGTTCCCTTATAATTTTGCTGTGCTTAAATTCCATTTCATATAATCACTCTCTTCACAAGCAGAATTATTCAATTACACGGCTCCACTGTACGCTAGAGGTCAGCTGTTAATGGCCAAGATGTATTGTGATGGGCTTTTATTATTTCTAACAAGTGAGAGAGATAATGTATTGCATTATAAAGCTTCAGTCACCATCAGACTTCTCACTCATTTTTTAAAACAAACTGGCAATTCAATCTGACAGTGAACAGATGAAAAACCTAAATATTTTATGACAAATAATTCTAGAAATTTAATGTCAACATGACACACACAAATATAAATAATAAAACCTTACAGCATTGTTTCAGCTAATTTCAAGCAATCTTTACCAAGAATGATGTACAACTAAAATAATTACATTTTGTCATCCATATTTAAATATTATTACTCTTCCTGTTGCCCAAAACTTAATCAGAGAATCAGGGAAGAAAAAATAAAAAAGGATAAATAAAAAGCAGTTCAGGATCCAAAATGAACCTGGTTTGAAATGAAAAGTTTGTTTTGCCTATAATTCAATAGAATATTACATACTCAGAACAAATTACACATTTTTATTACACTATTAGAACAAGTTTAAGCAACTTAAAAAAACAGAAAAAGGTTTTTTGTGTATTACATAATTTCTATTCTTTGAACCCATGGTATATTTTACTTTAATAAAGTGTTAAATTATACCAACTTTTTAATCTAAGGGTTTTCAACACAGACAGATGAGAAAGTAAAACAGTGAAGGCACTGTTCAAATGGTGGGGATTTTGATTAAATGGAGTTCCAATGGCCTGGTCTAAGCTTAGTACTGAAATGTACTGAGCATACACAAGAGGTTATTTATGTTTTAAACTGATACCTAGCTAGCTTTTATAGCTTTTTATTTTAAATATACCAAACGAATACATGTCAGTGATTTGCTTACTGCATTTGGAACTCTGATGGAGTGTTTAACACAGTGTAAATATAGAGGAAGACATAAGTCCTGGACTCTGTAGTTTGGATAGGATTTTTCCAACTGATTTCATTTGTGCAGGATTTCACAAACACACTTAAAGACATTTATTATATAGATAACTGAAGGTTTATTTTTGAAAAAGGGATCATTCCTTCAGTCAAAATAAATACTAGATTTCTTGGTCACAGACTTTCAGATGTGGAATGGCACTTGAAGTGACAGTGGTACATGCAAGACAAAGACCTCAGCTCATACAGTTCTTTGCCTTATTGTAAGTGGCATAAAACTGGAACGTGTAGAATTTGAAAGGGTGGACTCGGAAGTCTTGTATGTATCTCCAAGAATGGAGAGTCTGCAAACATTCTTGATGGTCTGCTCCAGTGCTCAGTCACTCTTGAAATGATAGGAATATTAGTAATTTAAAAAATTCTTATAGCTAAACATAATTTCCTGGTTTTCTGTTTGTGACCATCACCTTTTGTGTTGTCACTAAGCACCACTGAGAAAAGTCTGGTTCCCAAATCTTCAAGAATGTCTAGTCACAGGTATCTATATACACATGGGTAAGATCTCACTAAGCCTTCTCCCTTCAAGCTAAGCAGTCCCCACTCTCAACTTCTCTTTGGATGAACAATGTTTCAATCCTGTCACTGTCTTTGCAGCCCTTCAGTGGACTCACTCCAGCAAATCTCTACCTCTCTCGCACTGAAAAGCCCACCACTGGACCCAGCACTCCATCCAGATGCATCTCATTAGTTCTGAATAGAAGGGAAGGATTACCTCAGCTCAGGAAGCTGTTTGCTTTTTTTGCCGCAAGGACACATTGCTGGTTTGTGGTCAACTTTTCCTCCACCAGGACCACCAAGGCCTTTTCGGTCACGCTGTTTTTCAGTTGGTCAGCCACCAGCATGCAAGAAGTTGTTCCTCCCCATGTGTGGGGCTTGCCTCTTCCCTTTCTTCAACTTCATAAGGATCCTCTCAGCCCACTTCTCCATCCTGCCCACTAATGATAAATGTCACTCTTAAGTATAACCAAATGAATCCCTGAGGCAATACAAAAAAAGTTCTCACACATAGGTCAATGGATCAGTTGTTAAGAGTTTATGCAAGAAGGTTCCAAACTTATAAACTGCTTTACTTACAAGAAGTTTCCAGGATAGAATCATAGATTAATTTAGGTTGGAAAAGACCTTTTAAACCATCCAGTCCACCTGTTAACCTAACACTGCCAAATCCACCACTAAATCATGTCCCNATACTAGATTTCTTGGTCACAGACTTTCAGATGTGGAATGGCACTTGAAGTGACAGTGGTACATGCAAGACAAAGACCTCAGCTCATACAGTTCTTTGCCTTATTGTAAGTGGCATAAAACTGGAACGTGTAGAATTTGAAAGGGTGGACTCGGAAGTCTTGTATGTATCTCCAAGAATGGAGAGTCTGCAAACATTCTTGATGGTCTGCTCCAGTGCTCAGTCACTCTTGAAATGATAGGAATATTAGTAATTTAAAAAATTCTTATAGCTAAACATAATTTCCTGGTTTTCTGTTTGTGACCATCACCTTTTGTGTTGTCACTAAGCACCACTGAGAAAAGTCTGGTTCCCAAATCTTCAAGAATGTCTAGTCACAGGTATCTATATACACATGGGTAAGATCTCACTAAGCCTTCTCCCTTCAAGCTAAGCAGTCCCCACTCTCAACTTCTCTTTGGATGAACAATGTTTCAATCCTGTCACTGTCTTTGCAGCCCTTCAGTGGACTCACTCCAGCAAATCTCTACCTCTCTCGCACTGAAAAGCCCACCACTGGACCCAGCACTCCATCCAGATGCATCTCATTAGTTCTGAATAGAAGGGAAGGATTACCTCAGCTCAGGAAGCTGTTTGCTTTTTTTGCCGCAAGGACACATTGCTGGTTTGTGGTCAACTTTTCCTCCACCAGGACCACCAAGGCCTTTTCGGTCACGCTGTTTTTCAGTTGGTCAGCCACCAGCATGCAAGAAGTTGTTCCTCCCCATGTGTGGGGCTTGCCTCTTCCCTTTCTTCAACTTCATAAGGATCCTCTCAGCCCACTTCTCCATCCTGCCCACTAATGATAAATGTCACTCTTAAGTATAACCAAATGAATCCCTGAGGCAATACAAAAAAAGTTCTCACACATAGGTCAATGGATCAGTTGTTAAGAGTTTATGCAAGAAGTTTCCAAACTTATAAACTGCTTTACTTACAAGAAGTTTCCAGGATAGAATCATAGATTAATTTAGGTTGGAAAAGACCTTTTAAACCATCCAGTCCACCTGTTAACCTAACACTGCCAAATCCACCACTAAATCATGTCCCTAAGCACCATGTCTACCCATCTTTTAAATACCTCCAGGGATGATGACTCAACCACTTCCCTAAGCAGCTTGATAACACTTTGGGTGAAAAAAAAAAATTCCTAATATCTGAAGTGCTGGGGCCTGGGCTGTGGGCCCTGAGTTGGAGTTGACCTATGGATGAGTGACAACTCACCAGTATGTTTTGTTCCCCAAGGCCCCAGAGGCAGAACCTGGCTCACCTGTGTGAGGCCCTGCCTTCCCCCAGGTGACTGTCGTTGGGGTGGTGGGCGAGGACAGAGATATATCAACCAGGAACCAGATCAGTCTCACAGGAAGAATGAACAGAACCAGTTGGAAAGAAGCAATAGAAGAGAGAAGAAGCTGATCTGTTGGAAGAGAGTTCCTGTTGGGGCCAGTTGAAGGAGCTTCTTGTTGTGGGCAGTTTGTTGAGCTCTCTCTCACCATTGGCTGATTTGAGATGGAGAAGAGCAAACAGATGAAGAATAAAAGAAGAAGTTATGCTGAGGGGATGTTGCTGAGTTTGGTGTTGGTCTGAAGAAGAGAGTTAGGGGCACAATATCCTAGATCTCTAGCATGGAATAAAATTGCCAACTCTGTCATATAAGCTTGAGAAATCAGCTGCTGTCAATGTAGTTTTCAAAAGATCACTATTTTGATTCACTTCTAGCTGACCAGTGTGAGCTGAACAGTAGTTTGATCAGTACTAGCTGATACAGTATTATTGGCTGATGCAGTACTAGCTGAATAAAGTTACTAGAAACAAATTTTCAGTCGCTGAATTTGTCATGCAGACTCAACATTACAATTCTGAATATGGAGAGGTGAATATCTAAGTGATACCACTAAAGCAAAGCATTAATTGTTCTAGATCCAAAACACTTCTATTGAAACACACATCCACTAAAGAATCCCTATACAAAACCATGAAGAATGAAAGTTGCCAGAAAATCCAGTTAGTTCTCTAAAATGAACTCTTCTTAGATGGTTCATTGTCCAGCATTCATTGGCTACAGTCAGCTTGGTATTGTCTTTTATGTTTCCCTGAGGCAACACTTACAGAAGCAGTTTGTCTAAAAGTATGACCCATGGGTTAGGTTAACCACCTCCCAGTGCTGTCCATGTTGCAGAGTTACAGTGCTGTGCCCTGACTTCATGTGTCTTGACAGCACAAATATCACAAATGAAGAGCTGCATGAAGAACCGAAATGGCAGGTCTTAGGGGACCAAGAAGAAAAGCACTAAGCTTTACTGTTTGTTAGCAAGGGATCAGTGCCAATCAATTAATGAATTAATTACTTAGACTAATTACGATAATGAACAACAGTAAGCCTACAATCAATTAGGTTTATCTAAACCTTTCTATTTTTAGGATAGAACCCTGAGAACTACATTCTTATAGGTACTTAAAGCGCGAAGGCTATGCTACATTACCAGAGCTAGCAATTCTACAGATCCCATAGTATAGTAAGTTGAGAAAGTATATTAGATTTTAGCAAAATGATGATTCTAAAAATTCTTTGCAGAGGTAAAACTTCCTTTATTTTTTTTTTAACAGGAGAAAAAAAATAGAATACTTGTGGGCAATTACATACATGTACTCCTTTGAAAAGATCTGTCTAGTCTTGACAGATAAAAAATTAGCCTTTGGCTTCTCTTTATGTCATTAATGAGAGCTCACTCTTTCTTCATTGAAAGTGCTAAAAGATCAGCAGAAAGTAAGGCTTGTCTGTCTGACTGCTTGTCTGATCATACAACACAGATTCCAAAAATAACAAAAATTCTTTCAGTGGTAACAGTCTGGTTAAGTAAAAGCAAATTTAAATATCCAAAACTAGAAACAAAGTGAGAAAGCATGTTCATTTGAATATTAAGAAAGCAAAGCTGCTACTGCTTAAGCTTTATGTTGCAATGCTACTACTTTGTTGACCTCTAATGAGTTTCTCCAACTTTAATGAAATTTCTTAGATGAATTTTTCAGCCTATTATTTCCACATGGCTGCTCCTGCTTTGTTTCTACTTCAAGATGCATAACGGACAACATTTCTGTATCAGATTCCAGAGACATTTATGAAAACTGTTGCTTACTTTGCACATTAAGATAGGAATGTAGAAGCCAGTAAAAGAAAGAATAAAGAGGGAAAGGGGTGCACAGGAAGAAGCAGAAAGGGTAAAATAAGGGTACAGGAAATCTGAATTGCTGAACTAACAGGCTGAGGCCCACAGGAGATTCACAGCTTAGCAGAGAAGCAGGGTCACTGTCTAGTGCCACAGAACATAGAGTAAGCAGTGGGTGGTTGAAGTTCAGGCACAGACTGTCACTGGGCTTTGCAGGTGCACAGCAATCCCTCTGCATTTCACCCAGACCAGCAGAAAAGCACTCCCTTACAGCAAAAAGCACAGCTTCTCAAAGAAGAAGATATCCCCCACTGGCCTCCATCTTCATTCAGAAAACACTCCAACTATGCCTAAGGAAAGTGGGCCACAGACTGTAAAAGATATAATCATCCAAAAAGTACAGGTGTAGGGATAGTACACCAGTTGCTCTTAAGGACAGGCAGAATTTGGAGAGAAGTACTCAGTTTATGAAGAGAAACAGGACTGGAGGATCAACACTATTTGTAGACCGCAGACTCTGCTGCCTTTGTATAACTTAGGGTATTTTGGCAGAAAAAGGAAAACACATTCATTATCAGAAGAGTCTTGCACACTATTTTAAAAGCTTTTATATTAGGAGCACTTAGAGATAAATACTACAGTTGTAAAACAAATTATTTCAAATTACGGCTTACAGTTAAACGGTATTTGTGATTCTATTTTTCATTCACCTTTAAGTCTTGACTATGCTAATTGTTTTATCTGGACCTTGTGTGCATCCTAAAGAAAAAGAAAATATAATAAAGGAGCATAACTTCCCCTCCAGAATAAAAGTAAAAGCATAATTTATTTGTCTTCAATAAAACAGCAGTGTTGTAGTCAGAAATTAACATCACCCAAATACTTTCACAGGGCTAGGACTTAAAATCTCTTATAAAACTTCACCCTCAAAGCATTTGGGTATAAATGACTCAGCGTACGGCATGACATACTACCTTTTTATTTTTCTGAACCAGTTCTTGGAAACAAACTTCAGTAGCCTTCTAAAATGATCAGTTTTTTGAACACCATTGAGATCTCAGTGCCTGCATTACCAGTGGCACAGTCAAAGACATCATCTTTCCTGGAAACTGTGCGTTACCTGCTGTGCATTTTCCTAGCAGTATTCTCCCAAATAGCAAGGAATGCTTGCCTATCTTAGTAACTTATTTTTCCTCAATTTAAAGTCTGAAAGCTATTAAAATTTACCTGTAATGCCCAAATAGACTAGTTAAAGAACTACAAATAAGGCTTACTAATCTACTGTTTAAAAGTTAGCTTCAGAAAGGGTGCCAGGGTGACACTTGTGAAAACAATTTAAAAACAAAACAAAAACAAATTAAGAAAATAAATTATATTCTTTTGAATCTAACAGTCTCAATATAGACCCTTGACTAGTCAGATGCCTAAATAGCACCTCTGAGATTGACCTATGCACAAGAGATAGCAGTGCTTCCTGTTTTAAGACATCAATCGCTCAAGCAGAATAGTTTTGATGATTTAGAGTTGCAGTTTTATATTCTGTTCATCACCTAAGAAGTAAACAGTAATACATCTAACAAGAAAATATTAGTATGTAACTAGAAAAATTGTCTTGTTGATACAAGAAAGACTGTAAAGGCCACAGATCTGAGACAAAAGCTAAAAACTGAGAGTTAGATTTGGTCCTCTCACGTTAGAGACCCTTTTTTTATTCTGATTCTTCAAAATGCTTTCTTTGCAAAGACATGACAAATTTATTAACATCAAAGATATCCAAACTCTTGATCTTCAGGCTCTGAGAGAGTGCATCTTTTCCCCAAGGCTAAAGTGTATTTTGCAAAGAAGAATAAGACACTGAGACATGCACCAATACATAAGAAAACAAAACACAAAAAACCCAAAACCAAAAAACCCCTTCCATGCTAAAGACTTGACAGATCTGCTCAAGAACAAAAATCAACATTTATTAACAAAGGTACCGATACATTCTCAGTCAAACAAGAGCAGATACTAGAGAGGAACCCACATAGAATTACTGGTCTATACATCTGAAGAGATAAGTTTTGGTGCATTCCAGAAAAAGAGTTGATTTTTCTGGCTATTGAAAAGGTAAACAAACCAAGGCATCTTTCTGCAGTTGGGGATCTTACAAGAATTTGGCTAGGGACTTCTAATATCTTCATATAAATAAAATCCTCAAATTTTATCCACATATTCTATCTTACGTATTTCAAAATCAGAAAAAAAAACTTATGACCAAGTTTAGTTAAAAATCCTCTCTAGCTTCCATTCACATATTCACACTTATTCAGAAGGAAAGAAAAAAATATCAGAACATTTAAATAGCACCAGAAATGCATTTAGTAGTATTTAGCAATACCTGTAAGTTATAATGCTATGAGAAGAAATGCTCCCTTCCTTTTTCTTCCTCCACAATACACAGAAAATTCCAGAAAGATACAAGGATCGGGTTTATGCAGACTTTAGTTGTCATTCGACTGTCTCTACATAACCTATACATTATCTATACTGAGATCAACCATGAATTGTCACAGATACTCAGCTGCTTTTCTCAAGACAACAAATGAGCTCCTGCTCCTTGTATGTACTGAGCTACTGTCAAATAGTATATTGCTGAGAAAATGTTCCTAATGGACTTTCTGCCATGGGAAAAGCCCATGCATTTTTCATGTAAATCTAAAAGCTATTTTTAACATATTCCTGTTATTCACACTATTATACTTATGAATCTCCAAAGCACTTCATTTCACTGTACTATTTTTAGAAGTCTATAATTCATGAGTAAATCCAACACTGAGCTGCTAAGTAGAATGCAAATCATCAGTCTAAGAGAATCATGTTTGGTTAACAAAGGAGGAATGAGTAAAAATAAAATTTATTAAAAAAAAAACAATTCTAGTTTTTGTTTCTATCTAGACTGGAGGTCTGTTGAAGAATGTAGTAAGAAGCAACTGATTTTTTATATTTTAGGAAATTCTAAAATAATTTGTTATAACTAAAAGATTCAACAAAACTTCAGACATAAGAAGCAAGCAGATATGACCAACTTTTACAAGACTGCAACAATGGCATTTGTGATTTTAGATCCTCATTAATAAATTAATACACATAGCTGCAGTTCCTGATATAGGAAACTGATTAAAATCTTACTTCACAAATGTCAGAATGCTATATATATATATAGTCAACAGCCAAATGATAAACATTTCTCATCAACATCAGCAGTTGTTTCAAGCAGCTAGTGTATGATAATTAAGTAGGCATTGACTACTCAGCCAATGAGGTTTGTAAAAGAATTAGTATAACTACATTTTTATTTCCCACAGTACTTAAAATTTTAATAAATGTCTTTAATAGCAAATTGATCTTTACTTAGTGCATTGCCAAATTATTTTAAGAGAATCTAAATTAATTATGAAAAATTTATTTTGAAAAGGAACTATATACCATTCATATTTTTAAGGAAATCCTTATCCAGCTGCTCTGAAAAGCTGGACTTAAGAGATGACAATGTCATCTTCCTAAGATATTTTAGGATCTTTCTATGTTGCAATCTATCTCTACTGTCTTTTTGTAATACACACATATTTAGATTTTACAACTTTTAAGTCACTTTCATCAGACCATGGATATTGAAAAAGGTCAGTGGACAACCTGTTCATATGAAAAAGTGTCTGAAGACAAAGGATTATTAAAAAAAAAAAAAAAAAAAAAA
>VYZX01016161.1:50249-60882 GCA_013401335.1 Brachypteracias leptosomus | reverse complement strand
GTACCTTTGGTGCCGTGTGGGCACTGATAGTCATAACAAGGGTGTGTGTTATCAACACTACCTGGGTCCTAGTACTGCAGCATGAAGGCTGTATGGGGAAAATCAGCTCAGACAGACCCACTACAGGTATAAAGAGCCCATTTTACAGTACAGTGTGATGTTCAAAGAATCTACTCAAGGAAGAAAAGACATGAGCAGCTGTTAGAAATCTATGGCTGTTATTAATCTTTTTTGTAAAGGTACGTTTTGAGTCAGNAGTGTTTTAAGAATTACTCAAAAGAAGAATAATTCCAAAACTATCCATCATGGTCAAGAACTAAGCACAAATGAATAATAAGCTTACTTTCAGCATCAGCATAGAGTAGCAAACACAGGAGCACCACCATTGGCCTGACTACATGCATTATCCGACAGCTTGGCACCAGCATGCTTTGGCAGCCTTGTTCTCACTGGCTTAGAAGCCACTGCAGGTGTGTCCGGTCTGAAATTTGAGATGAAGTATTTTCAGAGCCTGTGGAACAGATAAGAAAAAGAGAAAAAAAAACAAACCAAAAACAGTTAGCAAGAATAGGGGAGTACATTTCTGGTTTTTTCTAAGCATTCACAACTTGAGGCAAATCAATTTTAAAAGACAAAAGTGAAAGGGAGAAAGAAAAGGAAACATGATTCATCTCAGGCTATCGGCCATATATGAGAAGATTGAAGACACAGTATATGTTAGCACTGTTCCAACGTATTTCTTAGTGCAACCTTCCTACCATAATCGAGCATCTGTCACGCCTTGGATCTTTAATTGTATTCAACAGCACCTTCTGAATTACAAGAACTGTCATTGCTAATGAAGCATAAATATAATGCATCACTGGAATACTCATGTTGCAAGAAGGGAATCAAAGTAGATTCAATATCCAGAATAAAAAGTGCACTTGCAAGCACCATACTGGGAGCTGATGTCCCAGCTTCTGGTAAGAATAACACAGCAAAATCTGCTTTGTGAGGTACTCTTAGCATACTGCATGGTTCAACAACTCTCAAAGGTTAAAATTCCTGTTGTGAATTCCTGTAAATATCTGAATTATGCCTAACAGAAAAATAGAAATCCAGCACTCCAGATGGATCCAGATTCCAATTCAATGCATCTCATTTATTATGATGGGTAATTGAATTGGATACACTGGAAACACTACAGCTAAAGTATCTGAGTTAGAAAAACGGTGTTTCATTTTTGTTCAAATTTGCCACACCTGAGGAATAATAGAAATTAAGGAATACAAAAATATTTTCCCTCCCACTGGAAATACGAAAGATATCTCTAAACAGGATGCCATTGTCACTGAAAAAGCCAATACAATGTAATTTTACTTTTCAACAGGTCTGCAACTTACAAGCTTTGGCAAGTTTTATACCATCTTTTTCATTACTACATGAGTGGTGTCCATGCAGTGAAGAGAAAAAAAAAAGGGCGAGGAAAAAAATTATACTAATTATCATTCCACCAGATAGATCTTACAGATTTGTGGGTGGTATTGTGGTGGGTTTACCCTGGCTGGGTGCCCGGTGCCCACCCCTAGTCCCTCTATCACTCCCCCCGCCCCCACAACCCAAACCTTCGTCAGCAAGGCAAGCGGGGAGAGAGTAAGATGGAAAAGAAGAACCCGTGGGTTATGATAAGAAGCAGTTTTAATAAACAGCAGAGAAAGCAAGGTCGTGCGCGCGCACAAAGCAAAAGCAAGCAAAGCCGTTACTCTCTACTTCCCATCCGCAGGCGGTGTCGGGCCTGTCCCAGGAAGCAGGGCTCCAGAACGCGTACCGGTTGCTCGGAGGACAAACATCTTCCCCTGAATCTCCCCCGTCCTCCTCCCTTTATAGTTGAGCTGACGTCATATGGTATGGAGTATCCTATTGGTCAGCTCGGGTCGGCTGTCCGGGTTGTATCCCCTCCCAAATCTTGCCCCCCCCCGGTACCTTTGGTGCCGTGTGGGCACTGATAGTCATAACAAGGGTGTGTGTTATCAACACTACCTGGGTCCTAGTACTGCAGCATGAAGGCTGTATGGGGAAAATCAGCTCAGACAGACCCACTACAGGTATAAAGAGCCCATTTTACAGTACAGTGTGATGTTCAAAGAATCTACTCAAGGAAGAAAAGACATGAGCAGCTGTTAGAAATCTATGGCTGTTATTAATCTTTTTTGTAAAGGTACGTTTTGAGTCAGCTACTGCCATGAAAAAAAAAAAAATGTTCATAGGCAAAGTGCCGAAGGCACCAGCTTCCCCTCTTTCATCGTTACCATCTTCGTGCCAGCATTTCAAATGACAGCAAAGTCCATGAGACATCAGCCCTGTCGGACTCAATTTGCGTCTGTGCAAGCATATCAGAGCCGACTGCTACATAATGACTCCAATGCTATCACAAAGATGAAGATGTATGAAATGTACTTTCAAGCAAGAGGTGATTTTGATCTTGCTTCTTCTAGACTGTGGGAGTTATAAAGGAGCCCCGAACCATCTCCAAAGACAGAGCTCACTTGTGGACAAAACATCTTTTTATTGGCATGAAAACACACTAGATGACATATGAAGCTGAACAGCAGAAATATGATGGGTACTAAGATTTGTATCTGAACCATAAACTACTCCCTTTAGCAGGGGAAGAAGTGGGGAGGAAATAATACTGATAACCAATAAGGGAGGTAAAGGAGGGGAAAAAAAATGAGCACAAAGGTGCTTGTTTTACATGGCTATTTTTTAACAGGGCACTGATTATTATTTACACATATTTCAAACACTTCTACCAAAATACAAAATGTCATATGTAACAGAAAAAATATTATTACCTGCTTAGGGAGAAAAGGGAAATTTCAAAAATCTCATGATCTTGATATCTGAATATGCAATTACCCTCATCTATCCTGTCTGCAAATGAAGGGATGGATCACAAAACCTGGCAAAGAAAAGGCTGGGAAGAAAAAGGAGCTTTTTTTTTTTTCCTAATTAAAACCCCAATTCTCTTGTGTCACTCTAAATGCATATACAAGCACTTAGGAATACTGCACTCATTGTCTCTGCTTTGAAGGTGATATTCATTATCACTCCGATGATAAAAGTCAAAGCCCTCAGTACTTCCCTTTTTTGCTGCTTCCAAGTGTCATAGTTTTAGCTAACCTGAGAAACTCACTAAGGTTTCCAGGAGACCCTTTGCCTGTTGTTTGCTCTCTTCACCTGTTAATGGCTCTATAGCTAACTTGCACAAGGTAGTATTTTAGGTCAAGTAAACAGAAGCACTTGAATAAAATGGCAGATGGGTTCTTTTTCTTTCAAGTGATTGAAGACACCCTATTAGTGGAGGCATGCAGATGGCAGGCTTATAATATTAGAGGGAAGCAAGCCAAGAGACGGTCAGGTGCTATCTAGATTCTCCACACAAGTTTGCCTCAGACTTACCTACAAAAAAACTTAGCTTCAGCCAGGGACACTGCTACTGACAACTGTACCATCCTTGAGATTGATAATCATCTGGTACGTAGGTCAATACTCTGCTTATTTGTGAAAATCAACATGGAGGTGCAATTCCTTAGAAGGACTCAATGCAATTACCAAACAAGTATTAACTTCCAAATCAAGCTACCTTTATAACTCTGAAATAAAATGTTAATTCAATGCATTATTATTTCCTTTTCTATTTCCTCCTGACTATGGTTTGTTACATCCAGAGTGTGGTACCATAGACAGGAAAAACACAAGCAGCACTTGCAGCACCAGGTTATACTAGCCTCTTCTTCAGAGGGACAACACTTGCCTCACAGAATGAATCCAGAGTGAGGTACTCTCTTAGCAGTCCCTGTTACAACAGTCACACTGCACCAGTGTAGAAAGACTTGGATTCTCCCTGATAGGAAACTTACTATAATAGCTACAGAGAGATCAACCTCTCTTTGTGAAGCTTTCACAAAAGCTCTCTTTATTTTAGGAAAAGTAGTGCATAACTGCTGTATTAAATAAAAAAAAATTACTCTTACAAAATCTCTAAAAGAGCTATCTATGAATAATTTCTTCCACAACTATTTTGAGAGACATCCTGCCCACGGCAGGGAGGTTGGACTAGATGATATCTAGGGTCCCTTCCAACCCAAGCCATTCTATGATTCTATGAATTTGGTCTCTTTCCCCAGACAATCAAAATGTTAATACAAAAGTGAAAACCAAAGGGTTGAAATAGGTAACATACCTGTCATTAGCACATATGTAAGAGGACAGATATTCCCTGACTAGTGGTATTTATCAATTAGTAAAAATCAGTAAAAGTGGAGATGTCCAGCCCACTCAGAGTATTCAATGCAGGTACACATAAGAACTATCCTCAGCTAAGGCACTGAAGATGATAGCACCTGGGCATGGGCACATGTATTAATTATCCTCAAAAGGATCAATGAGGTGAATGAAACATCTGAACACTGAACTAATTCCCTGCAGTCTCTTTAATTTAGTACCAAAAATAAACTTTTAGGTGCTAACACAGTGCTAACTCACAAGGAGATAGTCCCTATTCCAAGATACTCAAACTTATAGAAAATGCTTACCTGGAGGAAAAAAAAAAAAGTATATACTAACTTTATTTAGAGGCTTGCTTTTCCATGCCTTCATATGCATGTAAATGTTTGATAACACAGAAATTTCACACAGTAGGGAAGAGCTCTCAGAAGAGACCTGAACACAGACAAAAAAGAAGTCATAGCAGATATAGGGAGTCACATGGAAAAAAAAACAAAACAGTAATGTACAAAATTTTGGAGTACAGGAATGTGAATATATGAGAATTCCTTTGTGCTATTACACAAACAGGATTTCTAGTTCAACTTTTCTAAGTTAATCTCTGGCCTGCTACAAGGACTTATGGGAAAACAACTGGGTACACCTTATATTTTTTAAAAAAACAGTGTTTCTCTAAGAACCAGTGGCAGGCAACCACTGAAACAGAAGACTGTGTTGACTTTGTTTCTACACTTCATTCTTCACACATACAACCCTAAATTACATCTATTCCTTAGCCACAGATTTCTAATACCAAACATATGCAAGTGAAGAAAGACAAAAAAATAAATTTGAAACATCACTAGAATCTAGTTGAGGAAGAATTGCCAACACTTCACATCTTTGCATATCAACCAAGATCCATCCTTAAAGAAGAAAATAAACAGATTTCACAGACAAATCTTGGCTGCAAAAACCTGACAGCTGAATCTTTACTAGGAAAAGGAAAAAATGCATGAGATTAATGCTCACAAGCTGTTTAACCAAAATCAATTCAGAAATATCTCTAGGTAAACCAATGTCTTTTAAAGGAAATTAAATGTATTTTCCAAAGCAATGAGAGAAATTGTCAGAAGCTCCGCATGATAAACGTTTTCATAGTTGAGCTGCTGGAGAAGTTCCATGCTTTATTCTGTTTTAATTCTTAAAAAAGCCAAAATACAAATATATGATTAAGGAAATTTGAAAGACAGATGTGTTGAGTGTTCCAAAGCTTAGTCTTATCAGTCCCTGGATAAAAATATACCTTAATATTCCTCTATCATTCCTGAATTTCTCTATTAGAGTTACTCCAACATGAGTGAGCAGCCACCCCGGAACAGCAGGTTTCTGATCTCAAGCAGGCCATTAAATTACATCACTATAAAAGCACCGATGAGTTGCAGTGATATGTGGAATTTTGCTTTTATTAAACAACTTTATATATCCAATCTGATTCTATATTGTAATTCTATTTTGGACTTTCTCTGTTACCATGCAAAACATAAAATGGATTTTCAATAACTGAAGAAATAAAGGAAACAGATAAACAGAATTAATTTAGTTAATAAATTAATTCAATGTCAGCAAAGTACATTAAAAAATCACACCATAGGGTTGTTTTTCTTATGTCATAAGTTGTTAAAAAGTTATTTTTTTTTTACTTACAGAAATATTGATGTTCATATATAATCTTAAACCATACACCAAAAACTCTGTTTAGCCTGATATTTATACAGCTTCATTCCCATTCTAAATCATTAAATAAAATACCAATTTGTAAGTTGTCACATATCTCAATGTTTACAAACTTCTGTCATCTTAGTCACTTCAGATCATAAGATCATAAATCATCTTATTTATGGTGCAGAAGCATTTCACTAGAGCATTCTGTATTCTTAACTCTGTGCCTCCCATATAATGGGTTGAAAAAAAAAGTATTGTGCTGATCATGGCTGAATCGCTGAGAGGAAAATAGTCTTGCTAGAGGAGAAAAACATACAACGTTGTCTGTCAGTGCATATTAAAGCAATACATTGTTGAGAATCTATACCAATAATTTAAACCAATTTGGAAAGCAACAGATAACAGGTTAAGAGGACAAATGAAATATCTTCTGTTAAGACTGACTTCTTGTCTGAAAAACTCAAACTCTGCCAAACGCCTGTCTTAACTCCTGTCACCCAAGTACCCTGTAAATTAGCTACATTTACCCTGAAATAGTTTAGCTCAGACTTTGAAATTAATGAAAGCAAACTCTGTTCTAATTCTTATTAAGAAAAAAAAAAGAAAGAAAGAAGGAAGAAAAAATATAAAGACAGACAAAGAAGGAAGGAGGGGAAAGAAAGGGAGGAAAGAAGGTAGGTAAAGAAAAGGAGCTAAAAAAAATATCTTGGCTAATCTGCATTATTATACTCTTTTTCCAAGCACTGAAAAGAAACAGGGTGAAATCCACAATAATATTTGTAGAATATCTGCTTTTCTGCTTTTAGAAAAGGTAAACACTATCCTAGAAAATAGCAAATCTTTTATCAATAGGCCTATACTCAGCACTGGTGAGGCTGTACCTGGAATACTGGTTTCAGTTTTGGGCCTTTCACTCCAAGAAGGACTTTAGGACATTGAGATACTGGAGGGTGTCCAAAGAAGGGCAACAAAACTGGTGAAAGGCCTAGGCCTACAAACAAGTCTTCCAAGGAGTGGCTGAGGGAAGTGGGGTTGTTTAGCCTGGAGAAAAGCAGGCTCAGGGGAGACCTTGCTGCTCTCTACAACTACCAGAAAGGAGGTTGCAGAGAGATGGGTGTTGGTCTGTTCTAGTTAACAAGTGATAGGACAAAAGGAAACAACCTTAATTTGTGCTTGAGGGTTTTCAAGCACTGGAACAGTCTGCCCAGGAAAGTGGTGGAGTCACCATCCCTAGAGTTATTTAAAACACATGTACACATGGTGATTAGGGACATGGTTTACTGGTGGACTTGGCAGTGTTAGGTTAACGGCTAGACTTGGTGGTCTTAAAGGTTTTTTCCAATCAGAATGATTCTATGATTCTATGAATAGTATATCTCCAAATACTGGCTTAAGAACAAATTACTGTCAGAGTCAACATCAGTACTTTTTAGTACCTTGCTTCCTCCTGGAGCTAGGTATTCAGACAACCAAGTAATGAGAATGATCCTACAGTTCCACTGCTATGCATATGACTTAGGCTTGCTAACACTGCTTATATCTAAAGAGCCACATCTGTTTCAGAAGAATTTTATCTCTTTGTGTCTTTTCAGCATGGAAATTATGAGGCTTTCTGGTTGGGCCTCATCTTTAGGATCAGGTGCAGTTGAAGCATACAGTTATTGCAGATACTAAGATAAAGCTAGAAATATATTTGCAAGTTTGGAGCTAACAGGTCAAATCTGACAACGCTGAAAGGTATCTTTACTATATTACTCTGCAATTTCTTCCTTTATAGCTTTTCTTTTTCCTTTTCATTTTATCGTTTTGTTTCAATACTATCCAATATACTTGTTGCCTAATCAGATTGAAGCACGATTGACTGAGACAGTGAATTTGCAGTACATACAGGACAGTAATCCAGCTGCAGCTAGTTTAGCCTGACCGCACTTTATTATAATGTTGCTGATGGCAATACAATCATATTAGAGGAAGAGACCGAGAGCTAAAATGGTTATTTTTCAAAAGTAGTTGGCATTATAAAATGACCTGATAATAAAGTACAAAAACTTCCTGAAGCAATAAAAGCACTATGCTTTTCCTACAGTAGGATAGGGCATAATGACACATAATTGTTCACAGTTCCCCTTTTGGAAGAAAGAAGATGAGAACTACAAAATACCTTTGTAACACATGGTACTTTTTATTACACTCAAATAAAAAGTAAAAGTAATGTTATGAATACCGAAAGAGTTAAAAGTCAACAAAAGCCTACATATACTTATTGTTGAAAGCTTCCTTATTAAGGAAAGAACCTCTTAGTACACTTATAGATACCAAACTAATGTCCTAATGTTGACAAGCCAGTTTTGATACCAAGTAAAATTGTAAAATCATCAGCAGGGCCTGTGTTTTTCTTTACAGACCACACAAAAAACTATAGCTTTTTCCATAAGAAGAGATGAGTGGCTTAGAATTGCCACTTCAAATGACACTTCAGGTGCTTCACAGAACCTCTACCTCAACCATCTTAAAATGGAAAGTGAGAAGCAGAAAGGTTATGTCCCTATAGACTTCTTCTATTTGATTTGGTGAAAGCAAACTGAGAAAAACAACAAAAGATTTCCATCGTAAAACCTATTAGTGTTTTAACAGTTTAACAATCGGAAATTGTGAAATCATTCATCAGTACACATGCAGTCATTTCTCATTTTTGAGGTTAAGTTTTCTCTTTGCATTGAAGTGGTGCAGCTTCTACACCCAGAGCTTTCATTTACATTGTTTTGTTCAGGCAGCTTGGTACTCAAATGTCTTAGCAACAAGAATGTGATAATAAAAATAAAACCCTGTTGTATCTGTGGTTCATCCTCTTACACCTCCGTTAAAGACTGCTAGAATAGACTAAAATGCATTACGCATATTCCATACGTTCTTCAATGTTTCTGCATCCTGCTCAGGAAACATTTCTGCAAGTGGTTTCAAATCTAAGTCCTACGACAGCTTCTCAAACACTCGTGGTTTTGGGCTAATACTAAAGCAAAACTAACTGTGACTTTACCTCTTCCAAACATACTGGCTTTAGCAACAAGGTGATAATTTCTAACACAATTGTCAGTTGCATACTGCCATTTTGTAATCTTCAGATTCTTTTGTAGTCTCTTTCAGTCAGTTCTCAGTAAGAAAGTGAGAATATGTGCTATCCACCAAAATGAATACTATTTCATAAAGGGTATGACAATGAATAGATTTATATTGTACAGGATACAGTTATTGAAATATTTGCTGCAACGTAGATACCAATAGCACTCTGTGACATGGACAGGGTATGCATGTCCACAATATTACACAGGTGATGTCCAGATTGAGGAAGGTACCAAATTGTGTTCCTGTGGGATCTGTGCTGGGACTGGTGTTGTTTAATATATTCATAAATGATATTAACAGTGGCATTGAGTGCACCCTCAGCAAGTTTGTAGATGATATCAAGCTGGGGGATGCAGTGGATATGCCAGAGGAATGGGATGCCATCCAGAGGGACCTGGATAGGCTGGAGAGGTGGGCCCAGATGAACATTATGAGGTTCAACAAAGCCAAGTGCAGGGTCCTGCACCTGGGCCAGGGTAACCAGCATTATCAGTATAGGCTGGGAGAGGATATACTGGAGAGCAGTCCTGTGGAAAGGGACTCAGGGATGCTGATGAAAAACTGGATATGAGCCACCAATGTGCAATCGCAGCCCAGAAGGCCAATCACACCCTGGGCTGCATCAAAAGAACTGTGGCCAGCAGATAAGAGAGGTGATTCTGCCCTGGTGAGACCTCACTTGGAGTACTGTGTCCAGTTCTGGAGCCCCCAGCACAAGAAGTATGTGGACATATTGGAGAGTGTCCAGAGGAGGGTCACCAAAATGATTAGAGGAATGGAGCATCTCTTGTATGAAGTCAGACTGCGAGAGTTGGGGCTGTTCAGTCTAGAGAAGAGAAGGATCTGAAGGGACCTTATAGAGACCTTCCAGTACGTGAAGGGGGCCTACATGAAGGCAGTGGAAGGTCTATTCAAAAAGGTTTGTAATGATAGGACAAGGAGCAATGGTTTTAAGCTAGGAAAGGATAGAATTAGGCTGGATATTAGAAATAAGTTCTTTAATATGAGGGTGATAGATCAGTGGAATGGGCTGCCCAGAGAGGTGGTGGAGGCCCCATCCCTGGAGTCATTCAAGGTCAGGCTTGATGGGGCTCTGAGCAACCTGACCTAGGTAGAGATGTCCCTACTTCTGTAGAATCATAGAATCATAGAACGTATTTGGCTGGAAGGGACCTCTAGCGGTCATCTTGTCCAACATCTCTACACAAGTAGGGACATCCTTTACTCATAGCCATTCATTTTACCTAAGAATGTGACAAGGTGCAGGGAAGTTTATTTATTTATTTTTAAATTAATGCATTCTCCTTTTTTATATTGATGTCAAGGTATCTATTATTTTAATACATCTAAAGTCTAGAAGATAAGCCTGAAGTTCTACATGGAACACCGTAATACATTTTGTGGGAGTTTCATCTTTCACAACAGAAATGCTTGAGCAAGGACAATGGAGAAGTTTGCCTCGGTTGATGAGGACTGGGTTAGGGAGCAATTAAGCAATCTGGACATCCATAAATCCATGGGCCCAGATGGGATG
>VYZX01016161.1:13791-49533 GCA_013401335.1 Brachypteracias leptosomus | reverse complement strand
CATCTCCCTTATGAGGAAAGGCTGAGGGAGCTGGGTCTCTTTAGCTTGCAGAAGAGGAGACTGAGGGGAGACCTCATTAATGTTTATAAATATATAAAGGGGGAGTGTCACGAAGATGGAGCCAGGCTCTTCTTGGTGACAAACAATGATAGGACAAGGGGCAATGGGTACAAACTGAAACACAGGAGGTTCCACTTAAATATGAGAAGAAACTTCTTCTCAGTGAGGGTAACAGGACACTGGAACAGGCTGCCCGGGGAGGTTGTGGAGCCTCCTTCTCTGGAGACATTCAAAACCCGCCTGGACGCCTTCCTGTGTAACATCATCTAGGTGTTCCTGCTCCGGCAGGGGGATTGGACTAGATGATCTTTTGAGGTCCCTTCCAATCCCTGACATTCTGTGATTCTGTGATTCTGTACTCATATCCCTGGTAAAGTTTCTGCAGCACTTCTATTTTAACTGTTATGTCTCTGGACATGTGTGCTGTCCCATGAGTATTGTTCTGGATTGATTAGCATCTTTATAATGAAATGCTCAATTACAGATTTGAAATAGGTAATTATAAAGGGAGTGTGTATTTTCCAGTTAGGATTTTTGTTTTGATTATTTTTAATTATCAGTACATGAAAGGCAGCTGTAGAAGTTCTGACTGCACTGTCACCTCTTTGGAAGGAAACTATGTTTTGTTGTTCTCACTGTGCATAAGCTAAATTTAATTTCTAGTTATGACTGATATGAGAGTTTTATTTTCAATTGTCAGGATGTGCAGCCAGCTGTAATCAATTTTTCAATATTTTGAAAGTCTCATTTGAAGTATTCGGTTGCAAATGATGTAGGGACCTTGCCAGTAGTGAACAGAAATCTTTTTCAAAACACTTTGCAACTGTGCTTCTTGATGTAAAAGAAAAAAAAAAAAAAGGTGCAAAGAAAGCTACACAATATGAATTATCTGCAAACAAGTCATTTTCTAGTTATTAGCACCATAGAACCCGGGACTATCTCCACTTTGGAACCCAGAATTACCTCCACAAATCATTTCATTATTGCTTCTTAATTTTTCTAAGACTCTACAATATACTCTATCACAAATAATAAACTTGTTTCAAGCATTACTTTTATTTTTTGCAAGTCAGCGCATGTATCAAATAAGTCTGAATCACTATTTTTAGCTAATTCACATCTATTTTTTACTGTGGGTTTTTTTTTTTCCCTCTAGCATATCTAAAAGTGCAGAATATAAGAAGCCCAGATACACTAATCTACTCATGTCACACCTATTGTACTACTACATATACGCTTCCTCACCAAACAATTTTATTTGAAATTGTTCAACTTCCACCAATCTTTGTGCCAGAGACTGCTTGGGATCTAGGACAAAGATGTATACTCAACTACTGAAGGACTGAAACTTACCATGCATTCTGGAGTATGCCTTGTCTGTGGATTCAGTAATATAGTGGAATGTATTTGTGGAATCAATTAGTACATTTTTATCTATAAAGCTGTCTTAATTTCTGAAGTTAAGATATCAAATAAGCACATGTATTTTATAGTCCAAAAAGCCATCTGATGTGGAATTGAATTTAGTATGCAGCAACAGAAAAATGTTAACTGAAATGCAAGTCTTTCTCAAATGAGTTCAAACAAACATTTTGCTATCTGCTTTTTTCTAAACCTCTAACAATATGCGAAGTGAACACTTCCTGAAGTTCCTTGAGAAAAAAAATAAATCTTATGTTGATGCCAAATCTTCACACTTACAAATAATTTGTACAATGGTAATCCAGTTAATTGCATGCAATTGCCACTGAAATAAATTTACAAATGTGATATTTCATTCACAAACTCATTAGAGAAAGTTTAAAGTAATGCATCATGATGAAACTAAGAATTCCTATAATGCTGAGATTCATATAGAAATTATTTGTATATGGTATTATTATTCACATTCCTAGTTCTTCAAATATTATTTAAATTACTTCAACAATTCTATCACAGCTCCAATGTCCTACAACAGTTTTATTACAGAGATATAGTTAAAAAAATAATCTGCTGACACATTGTACTGCTTTCGTATCTTTTCTCTTAACCTTTTCCTCACAGTGATATCCAAGAGGCCGTAGACACTGAAATCGCTTGAAAATTAAGCACATTTAAAAACAAGACTCATGGGTCGTTTTCTTTTTCCTGACATTCTTGCAGATCTTTTAATATGAAAAAAATAGATTCATTAGCAAGACTCTATCCTGTCATGATGCAGGCACACAAAACTAATCGGCTCTTCTAATGAACTGGGACCTGAAAAGGCAACTATCTTCCCCTTAAGGTGATTTCAGCATGTCTCTTTTGAATAAGACACTAAATCAGAACTTTTATTGATGTTGAGAGTACGTATTGGTTAAGGCTGCTTTTTTACACATATTTATATTTACTTATATGGATATATTTATATAAGTATGTAAATACATTTACTTAACACATCCTTAAATCATCAGAATAGAATTAAAAACAATTACAGGCATTTGTTTCAGATCACTCAGTCATAGTAAAATCACCATTTTATTATTCAACTTACTTCAAGTGTGAATGACAGAGCAGGATGCAGATTGCCCTGCTGTCAGAGCTCACTCTGTCTCACAGAAATTATCTGCGGTTTACAATATTCACTGCCCAACCCTGACATGATGAAAAAGGCAGACATAAAGCTAAATTTAAAAGATGTATTACATGACTTTCAAACAAGGAAAATTGCAGTGGACTGAATCGGGTAAATACTACCTCTTAGCCATCGCACCTGTTTGTGTTGGTAGTTCTTTCTGGAGGATTCTCCAGAGTGATTCTACTATGTTCTTGTTCCAAAGAACCTAAATGGTCTGTTAAATTTGATGGAATATACAAGAAATAGAAGTGATGTGTTTAAAAACATATGTTTGTTTATATTTAATGATTCTTCTAAAATTGCTACTGTAAAACTCTAAGGTGTATACATAATTATTTCTTTTTATATGTAATAAATATATATAAGAGAACTATTACACATACATTATGTATCTTTATATATTATATACATAACTAAATAGATACATTTATTATCTTATATGTATTTATTATATAAATAAATAAATAAATACATATGCATCTTATAGTTTTACATTAGCATTTTTAGGATACTTATTAAATAGGTTGTGTAGGAATCCTGAGACACCTTCATTTGATAAAGGCTCTTCTCTCAGCTCATTTAATGCTTTTCAGCCTTCCTAATTTTTAATATGCTGCTTCTTACAGCTGAATGTAAAAGCATATAGGTTCCCTAGCCTGTATTTTTTCTTAATATGTTCCTTTGCAACTAAATCAGGAAAAGTCTCCAAAATCATGCAAGCAACCTAAGGTCATGTAAGCATTTTCCTTCTAATTGGGAAGAGAAAAAACTAAACTTGCTTCATTATAACTTTGTCAATGGAAGACATTGTAACAAGTAGGTATTACCACCACTTGTGCAAAAATGAGAGATGTCTCACTTGAAATGGTTGGAATGGTAGTAAACATTCTACATCTCTCCTTCCTTCTGTATAGGCCATTATTCAGAGTAGGTCTTCAGAAGGAAGAAATTCGTCCCTAGACCTAAACTGGCACAAATATAAAACATACTAAAAAGTCCTTTATAAGAATTAAAAGATTAAATTGCAAAATATTTCTAAATTTAGAAAAGACATATTGAATATAGAGAGTATGAAGCAGTATCATTATCTGTAAAATCCAAAAGGCTGCTCATTTAACTTTGTAAAATGCTGTTTTATCAGTATCTTCTAAAATATTAATAACAATAATAATTACATTAATAATGGTAATTTATACTGAAAATATTAAAATAGTAACGTAATTGGTAATGGATCTCTGCATATCTTTCTGAAAATAGATAAATTTTAATACATTTGGGAATTTTCCTGATTTCATTGTTAAAGCTGTAACATTGCAGCATGAATAATCTGGAGTAAATATCAGTGCCTTTGAAATAAACTATGTTTTGAAGAACACAGGTTAATTCTAATAATCATAAATCATAGAACCAAATGAAAGATCATCTCTTGACTTAAGAGGGTTTTTTAAATCTTGCTCTTATAATAATTTAAAGGACAAAACAGTGAAGTATCACCCTTGCTCCCCAAAATCCAAACTTGTATTGCAATGACAAGAACAGAAAACCTGAAATACTCTGATGGTAATATAAACAAACTAGCAAGAAAAACACCAGGTTAATGACTACGCGATATAATGAAAATGAATGTAAAGAACAGAATGCGAAGCACTGAGTACCATTATTTGTAAAATTCCATGGCTACTCATGGTACTTATTTTAAACACATATTTTGTTCATAATTTTTTAGAAATAATATCCTGCACAGAACTCAGAAACACTAGAAAAAAAGAGAAAACATAAACAAGAAACTGTGGCTAATACATACGAGCTTATCTTTTTGTAGAAAACTAAATTAGCAATCCACAGTTCATAAAGGACAAAATTAAATGGGTTTAAAGACAGAGTTCTGCTGATTGTCTGTTCTAGAACATCACTTTGTTTATCATAAAATATGATCTCCAGGACTGGTTAAATCATGGAAACTTTTAATCGTTATTGCACAATGGTTTCAGTTTATCTGTTATTTTGAAGAATACAGATAAGAAAATTCCAAATGCAAAATCCAGTGAATTAAGGCTATGTTCTAAAATTAAAACATGAAATTAAGCTGGCTGGCTAAATTCCATTATTTGTTTTGCAACTACATTTAAAAAGTGCTCCCCCAAAAACCCAATGCAATGCAGTCTTTTAGCCCATCTTAAATCATATATATTGCCACTACTCTATGATACTGTAAAAGCCACACTACTTTAGAACGGATGTTTAAAAAGATTCTCACAATGTGTCAAAAAAACAAATTAAGTTTCAATAAAAAAAAACTATTTCCACAGTAACTTGAAAGTAAATTCTAAAAATTTCATCTATAGTTACTGAAGTGAACTTGCAATTCATATCATTTGTTTGCAGTCATTACAAATTTGATTATTCATCTACTGTTGCCGACTTCTTTCACAATCAGAAGGCAGATTCTTATAGGCTTTGTTTTCTATTTCTTTTAATTAATCAGTCATACGCCTTAATTCAGTATAAGAGTTTTTCCTGATCTCAGAAGCAGTTAATATATACTCTAATGTAAAAATCTGAATTAGCAGTAAGCACAAATAACTGAACACAGAGAAGCTACTGAAGGACTTTTTTACAAAAATGAGCTAGCAAGACACTGTTTCCCAAGTCTGCTATAGACCAGGATCTTCATGCATCTAATGACCTTCTGTATCTCAGAAATATGTATTTCCACTTGGTCTTGGCTTTTCCTAAGGAAATTTTTTTAAAAGAAAGCTCAAATCTTAAAACACTTATAAAAAACCCAGGAAAGAATGCCTTTGCTCATAGCAGCAAGCACTAACACAAACATGAACCTCAACCATAAAAGCTGAAAACTGAGCCCACTAAAATGAAAAAAGGTGGATAATATGAGTTATTGGTCTGTTCCAAAGGATTTTAACAATGTCAGCACTGAGGTATTGCTAACCACTTAGTAAAGACTACATGCTTCCTTAAAAAATCTGAGACCAAAGACCAGACCATCTCAAGAACAGAACAATCTCAACTGTATTCTACTTGAACAGAATTAAAAATCAAAACCAAGTGTAGTTTTGTTGGAAAACTAAGAGAGTGGTGTGAGACAGAATGCTGCTATCTATCACTCAGAAAAACAAGGTTGAGGTTAAATGTCCTAAGTATTCTTGTATTTTGCTATATAATCACATTGTGGACTTTTGAGATAGTTCATGTAGTCATCTCAGAGGATAAGATGAAGTCTTTCATATACATATTTTTATCATAGTAGTCAATCATTTATAAAACTTAAAAAATAGCTTTGCTTAATTTAATTTTAAGCTTCAATATTTGAGGCTGATAAATAGCTGATTCTCTCCTGCCTCTGTAAAAGAGAAACAGTGCTATCCTTGTAAAATTAAAAGTCTTTCTTTCTTTTACAGCAAAGAAAGAGTAAGATTGAACCTCACTTTTCCCAAAAAGACCTCCTCCACTAGATTCAGTAATTTAGAACAGTTCATAATTTAACGTTGCTGTTAAATTGTGAGAACGTAATAACAATATGTGTTTCAAAAATGAAAAAAGTTTTATCCTGACATTTTCTTAATCAAGGTATGCTCTGTATTTATTTAACATGTCTAAAGTTTTTTAAAAAGTTAGAAAGTTAAAGTAACAATCAAAATCAAACTGAAATAAGTCTATCTGGTGTCAAATGATGTGTCTTCTTACCCAAAGTGTTAATGGCTTCAATTTACCAGTTTGGCAGAAATGAAATTGCTTCAGAAGCGCTAATGTACTAAAACACCCACTGCTGACACAGTTATGGCATGGTTGACCACAAACATTGAGATTACTGTGGAAAAGAGGATGAAGGAAGGCCTATGTAACTTTTTATATTGCTGGGGAAGCAGAATGACACACTTCAACAACAACAACAAAAAATAAAATTCAAATATATGTTGTCAAATTCAACACCTAATTCTTGCATTTCCTCATGAAAGTGGAATACTTCCCCAACACAAGGTGGCAACAAAAGTAATACCTTCTAGGAGCACAGAAAAAATCTTCATCAGTAGCCTTCAAGTAGGAAGACTGTCTTTCAATCCTGTCATCTCTTACCTGTCCTTATATGTCAACACTTCTGGTAAGAATAACTTTCACTATGAAATTTATAGTATTCACATGGAAATGTAAAATTTATCTTTGACAGAGAAGGTTGATTTTTTAAGAATATATGAGATTTCTATAAGTATGATTTTCTGGCTTGGCTGCTACTAGAGAAATAATGTTTATTTTTTAAGCATGCAGATTTTCTAACAGTGAAGTACAACTTCAGACAAACTACTCATCATTTCAGTATGGTTTGAAAAGACCTCTAATCTCCTGTTTGGTTTTGCCTCCACTCCATCCAGCTTTCATACTTAAAATTAAAAATATCTTGATTCACTGTGCAACAGATCTTTCTTATTACAGAACACTTTCGTGCCATAATCCTAACTATGGATACAGAAGTGTGTCTTACATGTCACAGATTCTCCTGTGGGAAAACCTGGAACATGAACTCACTTATAAGGTTGTTAAGCAAAAATATCATTCCCTCTTTGCTTCTCTCAGAACCTGCAGCATGGCCAGCTACCAAGTCAGAAAACTATTTACTAAGGAAACTTAGCAGACTAGATCGTCATTATTTTTGAAATAGAAAGGTATTATGAAGAACTGGAACAGAAGTAAGTGATGATACAAATTAATTGTCTAGTGACTTGAAATTGACAATAAAAGGAAAGGTAACAACTTCAGCCCTTTCGCCAAGGAAAGGTGGAACACACTATACACAGGCTTTTAAAATAATTCTCCTTAATGCCGAGTGAGACGTATGGCGTGTAAAGCCCATGCACAGTGTTCTTATATTAAAAGTACATTACCAGCACCATCTATGTGTCTAAAACACTCTAAATTTCTTGCTTTCTGGCAGCTACAGGGAAATTACAAAAAATTTAATTTATCAAGACATTATAGGTGTCTCATTTGCACTTGTACAAAGAAGTCAACACAAAACAAGCATGTCATCTCTTATTTCTCCTGAAGAAAAATTGCATAAAGCTAATAGGTGCATTCCCTGACTTGTTCCTTCCATTTCCTATGCTATTTTTTACTCTATGTACAGCATCGATTGATAATTGTTTGATATAATTTGTTGTTTTATTCCTCTGACAAACTGCATTAAAACATTTTGTTCCTATTTGACTCGGAAGAAGACCTAGCCCTAATGGGTAATTAATTGATTATGTGTAACTATTTGTAAAGAAGACGTGATATTGTATTAACTTTCACACTTGTATAAACTTAGGCAAATTGCATGTGAACAGCTACCACTATGATTTGGTAATAATTTCAACATCTTTGGTAATAAAATCAACATTAGGCAAACTGAACACTTACAAATCCGTGGGCCCCCATGGGATCCACCCATGACTGCTAAGGGAGCTGGCAGAAGTTATTGCTGGGCTACTCTCCATCATTTTTGAAAGACCATGGAGAACAGGAGAGGTGCTGAGAATTGGAGGAAGGCAAATATCACTCCAGTCTTCAAAAAATACATGGAGGAGGACAATTACAGGCCAGTTAGACTCACCTCCATCCCTGTAAAGGTGATGGAACATATTGTTTTGGAGGTCATCTCTAGGTACATTGAGAAAAAGGTTATCAGGAGTAGTTGGCATGGATTCACCAAGGGAGAGCAGTGGATGTTGTCTACCTTGATTTCAGCAAGGCTTTTGACACTGTCTCCCATAATATCCTCATAGGTAAGCTCAGGAAGCATGAATTAGACGAGTGGACTGTGGGACGGATTGAGAACTGACTGAACAGTAGAACTCAGAGGGTTGTGATCAGCAATGTAGAGTCCAGTTGGAGGCCTGTTGCTAGTAGTGTTCCGCTGGGGTCAAAACTGGGTCTGGTCATGTTCAACATCTTTATTAATGAGCTGAAGGGATGGAGTGTACCTTCAGCAAGTTTGCTGATGATACGAAATCGGGAGGAGTGGCTGACACATCAGAAGGCTGTGCTGCCATTCAGTAAGACCTGGACAGACTGTAGAGTTGGGTGAATAGGAACCTAATGAAGTTCAACAAAGGCAAGTGTAGAATCCTACAACTGGGGAGGAATAACCCCATGCACCATTAGAGGTCAGAGGCTGACCTGCTGGAAAGCAGCTCCACAGAGAAGGACCTGGGAGTGCTGGTGGACAATAAGTTAACATGAGACAGCAGCGTGTGCTTGTGGCCAAGAAGGCCAATGGTCTCCTGGGGTGCATGAAGAAGAGTGTGACCAGCAGGCTGAGGGAGGTTCTCCTCCCTCTCTACTCTGTCCTGTTGAGTCCACATCTGGAGTACTGCACCCAGTGCAGAGAATCACGCAGAAAAATACTGTCTTTTCAGAGATGTAAAATAGAAATTTGCATACTAGATTTGCAGTGGATAAACAGTAAGTTGCTGATAGAAAGGTGGTTAATTGTTGCTAGCTCATAGGATGTACTTTAAGATGAGATTTACATCATGAACTTTGAAAACAACCTATTACGTGGTGTCAATAAAAAAGAGCATCTTCTGTATAAACAGAAGGATTCACTCTTACTTGCTTTACCTTTGACTTCAAAAAAATGGTTCTGGCTAGGGAGAGCACTTCCAAACCAATGTGACAATACCTGGTGGTCTCAAGAGCTATGAGAATCTACAAAGCCTTTTGCTTAATTTTCTGAATATAGTTTTGAAAAAAAAAACAACATTACCATGCACAGTCAATTATGTTACCACTCAGAGGTTCAAACAACTGGCGTTCATAGACACATACACACTTCTAAATATATATAAGGACACATAATATATATCTAAAATCCTTGTAAAACAGAAGTATATCCACTGACTCCTAAAGGTTCGTTTCTTCAGATTATGTTATACTTCAATAATTAACTAAGAATAGAGTTCATCTGAAAGTTAAGAGACACCAGATGATTGAGTTTACACGATTTAAGTAAGAGTACTTCCTCAACTACAGCTGAAAAACTGTAGGAAAAGAGACCTGTGGAAACAGATACCAAAATTATTAATTTTTCAAATTATTCGGATGCATAAATAATGCCTAATTATTTAAGTAAGCTTAAATAATTGGGTTAAAAAATATGAACTGTGTTTTTTTCAATTAGACACCTAGTTAGCATGACAGTTAGTGCACAGTGATGAATGCATGACAGAACAGCAGTGTCTGTTCACACAACAGAGTAGCAAAAAAAAAAAAAAAAGAGCAATTGTTAAAATATCTGAAAAATTTCATTATCACTAGTGTCAGAGTTTTTGCTGTTGTATGTAGCTGATAATGAGTGTCTAAGGCATAAAAACATCTAAACACCCAGCTGCTCATTAATTGATACAATATTTGCATGGGTCAGTGTAAGTCATTCCAAAATGCATCAGGACTCTCTATCACATCTGTAATTGTTCTGTTAATATCCCACAGCCCCAGCAGGAGAGGTTAGTTTGTCAAGCATACCTCTACTTCAGCTCATACAAAGGCGGCTGCCACAATGAACCATATGTTAATGTTTCAATATCATTCCTAGTCAACAATGCATATTCAGAGCACTGTATTTAATAGTGTTGTCTTCAAACTAAATTAAATGTTAACATCCATATTCTCCATATTCTTTTTAACTACTGCAGCAGTGGGGTCCACTTCTACACTTGGCAACCACCTGAGAAAAAGAAAAGCTACTGAGGGTGGAAGAAATGAAACTGTAAGATCTCATCCTCTGCAGTTATTCTGGAAATATTGCCGTTTGGGGAACAAAACACCTACGACAGTGATTTCCAAAGGAAGATGAGCCCTTCCTAATGTTCATAAAAGAAACTCAAAGAAGCTATTATTGTAGCCTTTCCCTTAGGAAAGTAATGGACAAGCAAGTAAGGAATTGGTTTTCATCCAAATGCAATGAAAACCACAATTTCTGAGCCAGAGCTATTATATGTACACACCAAAAACACAATAGTGTTTTTCTAGTTCACGTCTCTTCCTTTTCAACAAGATGAAATTAGCTCTCTGCTGAAGAGCATTTAACATTCTCCAAACACCACCCTCAATGGATGGGACCGAGCATAGGCCTCATGCTGTACTGGGCATGCCTGGCTAAGCCCACAGAGGGGCCAGCACAGCTGCAGAGCCACTCCTGCCAGAAGAGGGCAGCTGCTGCCCTGGACCTCCCACAGCTGGTTCCAGCCAGCTCCACTACACAGAAAACCCACCCAACCTGTGCAAAACTGAACCAACCAGAGGAGCTTGTACTGCCTCTGCAAAAGTATATTTAACAAAGGACAGTAACTGCCAAGGGAAAAGAGAGACAACAAAGAAAAGAGGAGAGGCTTATGCTGGGGCAGATGTAGAATCAAAGAATCATAGAATCCTTCTTGTTGAAAGATATCTTTAATATCATTAAGTAAAACTGTAAATACAGCACTGCCAGCTCACCACTAAATCATGTCCCTAAGTGCCACCTGTATCCATCTTCTAAATATCTCCAGGGATGATGACTCCCCTCAAATCCCTGGGCAGACTGTTCCAGTGCTTAACAATCCTTCTGGGGAAAATGATGGAATGTGGCTTGGTGAGCACTTCCACCAGTTCCCTCAGTACCCTTGGGTGACTCTCATCTGGCAACATAGACCTGTGTGTAAGTGGTGTAGCAGGTCACTAACCATTTACCCTAGGATTATGGGGGTTTCATTCGACTCCTCATCCTCATCTTCCACCTCAGAGGGCTGGGCACTTAAAGGAGAACTGGTTTTACTAAAAAAACAGAGAAAAAGGTGGCATTCAATATTTCAGCCGTCTCCTCATCCTTGGTCACTATATTTCCCCCTGCATCCAATAGAGGATGGAGATTCTCCTTAGTCCTCCTTTTGTATTTATTATTTTTTTATTTAATGTATTTATAGAAACATTTTTTATTGTGTTTTATGACAGTAGCCAGATTAAGTTCTAGTTGGGCTTTGGCCTTTCTAATCTTCTCTCTGCATAGCTTCATGGAATCTTTGTAGTGTTGCCTGCCCACACTACAGCAGCAGCTGAGCAAAAAACAAGGCAGGACAAAGCAAGAAAAGAAATGACTAGGCACTGACCCCAACCTCTTGTGCCACCTGTCACCTGGCCAAAGGCATAGACTGTAATCTGCAGAGAGTGAACTGGTGGATAAAAAAGGGGAGTGCAAGGGAGGTGTCTGGATAGGAACTGAGTTGCATTCGTATGTTTGTTTTATTGCTTGTATTTATTTCTCAATAATAGAGTCAATGCTATGTCAGTTAGAAATTAATTAAATTCTTTGAAATTCCCTGACATAAAACTTCCTGTTGCCTCCAACACATAGTAATTTAAATTTCCTTATGCAGAAGTGCCTCCAAGCACTATAACCATATATGCCTCATGGATGTGTCTCAGGCTCAACTCTGTATTTCTTAGCCTACAATTAACCATGTTGATAAAAAAACAACACACTGACATTCCCAGGCTCACCCTGTATTTGGACTGTATCAGTCCGAGTGCCCTGGATACTCTCCTAGTCACACTTTTCTGCATTCACTAATCCTCCTCTGAATTTAAAATTTAACTACAGAGTTTAAAAAAAACAGGTTTTAGACATAATAATAATTCGGAGCATGTTCTTAATGTAACACAGAAATCTGGAAAAATGACTTGTCGAACATCGGGGTGGGTATATGCAATCACTGATTATTTTTCGTTCTAGTTCCAGACAAAACACAGGTGTTCCAGATGACCACATACCAAACAATGACGAAAAGATAAGCAGGAGGGTCTTGAAAACAAAAATGTAAAGAGTGTCCACAACATGTCCCTCTACTTAGATGTCAGAAAATCTCAAACTAGAATACTTGGTGAAAACATTGCAAATCACAACTGGAAACACCTGTATTTGATAAAATTTTAATATTATTTTCTTTTTTAAACCATAAATCTACTATAATACTGAAGTTAAAGTTTCAGTATTGGCTGGGAAATATCCAAATCATCTCAGCACATAATTGGCCTGGATGATTAGGATACCAAGAAAATATTTTATTTTCTCTTGAGAGCTGAATTATCCTTTAATTTCTTCTAAAAACTGTAGCATGTGGAGCCAAGGGATTGAGTGATTAAAAATGTAAACCTTTGGCTGCCCTTTGGATCTAAGAACAGTATCTGCTAACACTGAAGAAGCCGGGAAGAGCAACACAATCAGAGAAAAGTTCATCCTAAACTCAAGACAAAGTATTCTGTGAAGATCAGTAAAAATCAGCTCCATATAATGTCATAATTTCTTAATACTGTGCTGTATATAATTCATTATTTCTTTATAAAACCTCTGTCTGGCTACCGTTATTAATTAAATTTTCCTGAAGTAATATGGCATTTAAAAATATAATTTTGAAACTCTAATTTTAGGATTAATCAAAACCCCACAAAACTTCAAGATAACACCAAGCGCACTAAGTGAATGAACAAAAAATAAAAATTTAGTATCTTTAGTCACCAGTACGCACAGCTGCCAGAAACTAATATAGATGTGGCAGCATATAAACTGTGAAATGCCAGTAAACTGTGTCAATTATTCTGGTATGTTTGTTTATTGCTGCTTCAGAATATCACAGAACAGATTTTTCTGGTAAGCTATGTCCATATACTGTAAGTGTACACATCTTTCCCAGCTAAAAAACCCTTCCAGGAATTACTGATTTGTGAATGATCTCTGCTGTGTCCAACTACAATTATAGCTACTAACCAAATGCAATGATTTTGACATTAAGGTGTTTGCCTTTTCTATTACAATACTAACTTCATAAAATTTTAGAGGTTTCAAGTATATGGAAAGCTTTTGCTAAACTATTTTATTCAAGTAAAGGGCTGTAATGAAAAAGTACGAATCACTAGTCTCAACTAGACACACTTTTTAAGACAACTGGAACTCTCGTTCAACTAAGTGAGTAAGTAACTTCAAGGTATGGTCTCATTTCCAAGGTAAATATGAGAACGCTTACTGAGAAATGAGAGGGAAGTATGCTGCTCTAAGTGAAATAATGTTCAGAGACTATGCTCTAATGCTTATCTGGGTCTAGATTTGTGCACCCAGTTACTGTCATCTTCAGGATAGTTGTTTGAATAGAATATACAGATGTAACACCCGCAACACATCTATTTCTGAATCACACAAGATCTTGTCTGAAGACATGATAATTCTATTCAGATTGACAAAAGATGTAGAGCACAACTATTCTGGATAAAAAAGAATACAAGCATGCTGAAGTATAAAAGAAAATATAACAAAAAATTAGGCAACAAATATGAAAACACTGTATTTTTTCCAAATGCTGCTCCCATTTTTTTGTCAAGTGATACAAAGAAGCATGCTAACATTATCCAAGTATAATATTGAAGAGTGTACTTCAGCCAAATGAGCCACAGTATATTCTTTTGATTTAGTCATACTACACCAGAAGGAATGCTTATGAACTGATGATACAGGTAACATCAATTTTAACTCTTTCTCTAAAAGTATACAGACATCTTTGGCACTCCCCTGCCAGGCAAACCATTTCCTACTGTCTGCAAAAGGTTTAGGGCTCAGTCTGCACTCTCACATTAGCAGGACGGTGGTTGGAAATGAATACATGAACAGCATGATTTTTAGGTAACAAAGGATAGCAGACTAAACAGCTGAGAAATAATAAATTTTAAAACAATGAAAATTATATAATTTAGAATATGTTAATAACTTTTTCCTGCTGTGTTTCAGGTTAATTGTTTGTGGTACAGGTAATGGGTAATTAGCTCATTGTTTATAAATATTACTGTATAGGAATGGAAACCTAAAATGACTCCATCACTTACTCTCAGAGGACATCTTTTTGTTCATGCAGGCAATACTTTTAAAGAGCTATTTCAAATGCTAGTGTTCCAAGTACAAGCAGAAAGTCTGGATAGCTGGAGGGCACCCCAACCAGTTTTTGCTGACTACCTCATCCCTGCCTCTAAAATTATCACATGACTGAATTGCATAGTTTCACCTTGAAGGGAAAGCAATTAGTTTGCATGCCCCTCTCCCATTGGAGATAGAACATCAGCCTCTCACATTTCAGACAAATACACAGCACAGAGCAAATCTTTCTGTGCTGATTTAAAGAATAATAGTTGGTTACATTTAATTGTAGATTTCCTCCAACTATGCTAAACCACTCCCCTACTAATCCTAATGGTAGAAAAAATGCATATAGGAGAAATGAAGTAGGTAAAAATGGAAGTGTAAGGCATTTATTTACTTTTTAAAATATTGCTATTATGCCTCAATATTGAAAAATTATATTCAATTAATATATTTAATATTACCACCTATTGTGAGAGAGATGTCTGCCTAGTTTTTGATGATCATTCTTCATATATCCTGATATTTTCTCAACAGAAGTGTCAAACAATGCAATAGTGACAAATTCCCCACTCTGTGCCCCTTCAGCCCTTGGAATTTAACTCCTCTCACATTACAGTATTTATTGAATTTCCAAGCCAAACGGTGTTCTGCTCCATAAAATTCTGACAAGTGGAGTCTGCCAAGCTAATAACAGCTTCATTCTGCTGAAATAAACTTATTTCACTGCGGCAAACAAAATGACATGACCTGGAAAGGTTATTTTTAACTGGGTAATGATTCAATTCAAACCAAGCTTCTCTCAATAGACTCCTGAACACTGTTAAGAAAAATTTCTTAACTGTAAAGATGTCCTAACACCAGTTTTCTTCTCTGTTGCACTCCCTGGACGTGGTATGGCAAGTATTTTCGGGTTTGTGTTGTTCGATTTTCTTATTGAATAGTTCAGTAAACTTCTTAATGCCTAGTGAGAATACCTCAGTGGAGTGATTTAGCAAGCTGCAAAACATATACAAGGAGATTGTGTCCTTCCATGATCTTTTTCCCCATTTTGACATTTTTTGTCTATTTCTTTGACAAAGTAACAATAAAATTGCTTTAATATATAACCAATTTGATAAGTATTGCTTTGAGACACGTTACTTCATGTATTAATATCTTTCACCTCTTAATCTTATACGACTAATTTGACCTTCCAGAAAGGAAGGTCATCTCCTACACGTTTCAAGTTCTTCACGTTGGTTATTCAGTTAGTGCATGCTATTGAGAGAGTATTCATGAAATGCCTTTTCCAAGCTACCTATATTCTGCTACTAATACTATGCATTTTCTGCAGCCTACACACAGAAACTAACCACCAGTTTCAGGTCAGATCTACATCAAGTTTCAAATTATTGGGGACCATGAGAGAACCTTTGTAACAGCTGGAATCTTGTACAAACATGCTACACCCTGCCAGGTCTGTCTTCTGAGCTCTAATAAAAGAAACAACCCTTGACTGCAAACAGCCAGGCTTCTTGTGAAGCAGTTCACTTAAAGAACTGTTAGAACTCCTAATGCAAATGGAAGAAGTAGAGAGTAGTGGTAATTCACCAAAATTATGAGTTTGAGAGAATAAAGGGAAAAAAGAAACACCAACAAAAAATGAACAGGAAATCAGAAGAGTGACAGAAGGAACACTGTCATTCTGGTCAGTAATGGGACAAAGTCTGTACTTCAACAAAAGTACTGGTGAAAGAGTAAGAATTTTGAAATGGTCCCTGAAAGTACTAACAATAAGCTAGAAAAATGATAATAGCTGTATTTGTCAGGTAAATTCTTAGTCGGGTATTTTTTTTTTAACAAATGCATCAAGTCATTCAAAACACACAACAACCAGAAAGTTTCTCTGCAGCATGCTGAAGTCTTAAATTTATCAGTCCAACAGTTAATTTGATATTAACAATGCTTAACACTTACAACAAAGGTGGCTAACAGATCTTGGGCTGCATTAGAAATGCTACCAGCTGGCCAAGAGAGGTTATTCTTGCCATCTACCCAGCCATAAATTTTATATCTGTCTGTCCTCTGAGAGTGGAAGATAAAAAATTCATTTATAGGATTGTTTTTTCTAGGAAATATTGTACTTCTCATATTTAAAAATTGTGTGTTATATGACTTTAGGAATACTTTTTTCTGGCATCACATTAATTTCTTAGACATCTAGTTTTTAAGTTTAGTGATGTTAGTTTCTTTTTAGAATGTCCAGCTCTTGAATTATCCGCGTGGTCCAGTCAACATGCTGGAGGGAAGGGATGGCATCTAGAGGGACCTCGACACACTTGAGAGATGGGCCAATGCCAACCTCATGATGTTCAAGAAGGCCAAGTGCAAAGTCCTGCACCTGGGTGGGGGCAATCCCAAGCACAAACACAGGCTGGGTAATAAATGGATTGAGAGCAGTCCCAAGGATAAAGACTTGGGGGTGCTGGTTGATGAAAAGCTCAACATGAGCCTACAACATACAAGTGCAGCCCAGAAAGCCAACTGCATCCCAGGCTGCATCAAAAGAAGTGTGGCCAGCAGCTCGAGGGTGGTGATTTTTCCCCTCTACTCCACTCTCATGAGACCCCATCTGGAATACTGCATCCACCACTGGAGCCGCCAACACAAAAGGGGTTTGGACCTGTTGGATCGGGTCCAGAGGAAGTCCACAAAGATTATCAGTATGCTGAAACATATCTCCTACAAGGTCAGGCTGAGAGAATTGGGGTTGTTCAGCCTGAAGAAGAGAAGGGTCTGGGGACATCTTATCGCAGTCTTTCAGTATCTGAAGGGGGCCTACAAGAAAGCTGGGGGGAGCAGTTTTTACAAGGGTGATAGGACAAGGGACAAAGGCTTCAAACTAGAAAAGGGTACACTTAGATTAGAAATGAGGAGGAAGTCCTTCAGAGTGGTGAGTCACTGAAACAAGTTGCCTAGGGAGGTTGAAGTTGTCCCAACACTGGATGTGTTTAAGACTAGGTTGGATGGGGCTTTGAGCAACCTGGTTTAGTGGAAGGTGTCCCTGCTCATGGCACGGGGGTTGGAACTAGATGATTTTAAGGTCCCTTCCAACCCAAACAATTCTATGATTCGAGTGGACAGCATTCAGTTCCCACTTTAAGTATGTACTCTCTTGTTTTGTGACAGAAAGGTGGTATGAAATTTGAAAATTTAAATACCCAATCCAAAACAAAGCAGAACAGTTATAATTTTAATTGCTACAGAATATTGTAATTATCAGTTTTGACAACAGCCACCCCACTAAGGTTTAATGAGAACACAACAAGATTGCTATGACACTACTTACTAGTTTGTTATCCTAAGCATAAGCTGCCATAGTCTTTACTAATGTTGATTTGAAGTAGATCTGAGAGCAATTACAATAGCTCAATTACTCTTTTCATCAGATACATCTAAGAACGGCAAGAGCATGTTATTTACTACTTGATTGACTGAACTTATCCAGACTTTAGCAAAAAGCCTGATTTTACTAATCATCCTTGTCTATCACTACTATTTTTGTTGGTCATAAGAGAGTGAGAAAAACTAGCCAAACTGTGCATTAATGTTATCAATAATACATTTTAATTCTGTGTCATTAACTACAGAATCACAACATGGTTGAAGTTGAAAGGAACCTCTGGAAGTCATTTGGTCCAACACTCCTGCTCAAGTAGGACCACCTAGAGCTTATTGTCCAGGATCAGCTTTTGAATATCTCCAAGGATGAATACTTCACTACCTCCCTGGCCAAACTGCGCCAGTGCTTAGTTGCTCTCACAGTAAGGAATCTCCACTGCTTCACTTGATGTCCAATGCCAGGACAGTAGACAACAGGTATAAGCAGAGCAATGGTGACAATTACGTATTATTCTGTTGCTGGACACCACTGAAAAGAGCCTGGCTTCATTTTCTTTACACCCTCCATTTGTACACATAGAGAAGATCTCCTGAGCCTTCTCTTCATCAGGCTAAACAGTCTCAGTTCTCTCACCCTTTCCTTGTAGGAGGGGGCCCTTCTTTTGACTCTTCAGTATGACCATATCTCTCTTGTACTGGAAAGCTCAGAACTGAATGCAGTACTCCAGGTATGGCCTCACCAGTACCAGTAGTCAGAGGTTGTTGTACAGTTGAATACGGCCAGCTTCAGCAGAGGAACACTCACAAGCACTAGGCTGCCTTACAGTCTGAAAAGCTGTCTTACAAGACTTCTGTGTAATATTACGTATGCTGTTCAAAGGTCAGAGACATCTTTCTACACTACCAAGTTGTAAAAGAAAAGATGAATCATTTTAAGGTCACGAACCGAACCAATCCAATTCAAAGCTCTGTAATGTTCATTAGAAACAACAGCAAGCATGATTTACAAGAGCTTCACTAGGAGAAATTTGTTTTTAAATTTTCTGCATTTTAGGAACAATTTTGCTTTTTTAAGTATAGGCAAAGTGATAAATGGTAAGTTTATAAAAATTAGCTTGAAATTTACTCACTATAAACACTGATGTTGTTTGCAGTGTAGAAGCATTTGAAGTAGAACTCATAAAATAATTTAAATCATGCTTGTGACAGAACCCAAACTTATATAGTATACCCTCAAGAGCTTTCTCAGAGGTGCTTAAAAAGAAAAGAATGGCAGAACCTTTATTTTTCTATTTGACAAATCTCCATTTTTTAATAACCAAGATTAAATGGGATTTATTTGTGTTGTGTTTATTTCCCTACTGAAAGATATTTCTCTAGCACCAAACTACTAAAGTTCTTTCTGGTTTGCAAGCACTATCACTTTACATGTATTTGTAGAACATTATTTTTTAGTATCTGAAAACAGTAAAGAGCATTCACTTGCTTGCAAGACAAAATTTGAGAAGAGGCTTTCAGTGTCATTAAAATGCACTAATGAAATGTCATTCCAAAAGAACATAACAAATATGCTATTATTTACAAAATTCCAAATGGATAGCTATGAATACTTGTTGATATTTTACTGAAATGGAATGGATGAACCAAAAATGAGGACAGTTTTCCAAAATGAGATTAGGAAATTATCAGCATACTTTTTTTTTTTAAATGCTATCCTGTTTTAAAAGTTGATAATTAACAAATCCCATTAACTATACTGAATGAGCTTATACTTAATGCAAAAGTATTTGAACTGTACAAAAATATGGGGACTTTCTGTTTAATGGCAAGTGCCATTACAATGCCTATTATAACCGATTTCTCCCCAGGTAATCTTTATTTAATTTCTATTCATGATTCCATTAATAAAATTGAATTAATGGAAGCTATCTGATATATAACTGCTAAGTACACATATTAAAAACAAACTACATATTGAGTCACTGAGGCCTACTTATCTGTGAAATCCCTTTATATTCATATACTTTACTATGAACTGCTACTAATAAAGTATATTGTTTATAAAATATTAGAAAATTTAAACTGGGAGATGGCTAAACAGTCTTTCCATACTAGCTGAATGTCTTATAATCAGAGATTTCAAAAGATAAGGTGCTTATGTTTGTGTGAAAATTCACAGCAGTTCACCAGAATGGCAGAAAGAAAACAAACATAAAAAATATTTTTTTTTAGAAACTCCAAAACAATGATAAAAAGCAACAAATAGATTTATTGACACAATTGAAACCAAATGCATAAAGGAAAAAAACTACATTAAATCAATCCAAGCCAGAATACCCTAATAATGTTGTTGCTGAACATGTAGAGAGAGATCACATGCCATGTAGAGAGCGTACATATACCTTAATAAACATTACGTCAATAAATTAAAACAATACAATTTTGCTTTGTATAGATGAAGAAAGATGTAGTATAAACCAGCATATTAAAAGACACATACACTTGATAAGATCCCAGGAAAATTTCACAACAAATTCAACTTTAGGTTCAACACTAAAAATAAGCAGCCAATTTAGCAGTAGGTAAAATAAAGGGGAAGCATAGTGGAAGATCACAGAGCTAATTATTTCATGCTGCTTATACACTGCCTAACTGACAAAAGAAGATGTAACAGTCTGCAAATATTTGAACGGCATAATGAAACTGAGATGCAATAAATAAAAGATAATAAATTGAGTTATTATCATGAGAACATTCTCAAAATAAAATATATCATCAAGGGAAGAGTCCTTCTAAACAATATACAGGAAATCCCTTAACTTTGTGTATTTGAAAATATTCTAGACAAACAGAAAAAGTTAGCACAGAAAACAATCAGAAGATAATGAGGATGAAAACCTGCATAGTTAATACTTTTTTTCTATTTTTTTTTCTGCCAGGTAAAGCACACTATAATGCAAGTTGCCACTGTTAGGTTCATCACTTTCTTTGAAATAGCATAGCAGTCCTACAGTGCTGCTTTTTAGCACGTCAGGTAATTTTACCCTTCTTCAAAGAAATACATTTCATACCTTTAAAAATATAACTCAGTTCCAACTCTGTACTGTTTCAATAGCATATAGCACTGACTCTAAACCTTTTTGGCAAAATTAGTATGTAAAGCAAGTCTACTGGGAAAGTGAATGACCAAAACAAGAAAAACTCCATCTCGTAAATGCATAAAAGTTGAAAAGCTCAATGAAAGTACAGGAATAGATTCATAAGACTCATATGCAGGGCTATGCCCTCATATGTTTAGAAGTAAGGACCTGGAGATTAAATCAATTCTTAGACACCTCTTTTTCTTGGAAGGGAGGAAAATTGATGGAAGAGTCAACAAATCCACACCAGCACAGTGGTGAGGCTGGACTGTTAGAGAAAAGAGATGAAATCCAATTGATTCTTATGCAAAAAATCCAGCTTAAGCACACAAACAGTCCCAGGGATCAAGTGCTTCAAACTGCTTCTGTGTTTTACACGATCAGGCCTGTATGAAATGACCAAAAGTCAGCAAGCAGAAGTCCTCCTGGAAGAGGTTTTAATAACAACCTGAACTTTGTCTACCATGATTTTGTGTTTCTTTAACATTTTCAGCCTTTGCCTTTTGTGAGTTAGCTGCTAATCACCATCTCATACTGGAAAACCTGACAGACAAAAAGAAATTTAAAAAAAAAAAAAAGAGTGGAGTGAAATGGAAATATTCTGGTGACTAAAAACATGTTGACTTTACCATGACAGTAGTCATGAACACAAATATCAGCACTACACATTTTTCCAACACCAGCTTTATTTCTCCTGGTAAAATGCANTTTTCTAGCTTAAAATCATTACCCATCATTCTGTTTCTACAAACTTTCAGCTGACTCAGCTACAACCCTGAAAATCTTAAAGCAAACTCATTTTAAAAATTCTTTCCTACTACTCCAAATAACAAAGCTCAAGAAAATAGACACCATCTGTTGTGTACATCTGGGTGTAGGGAAGATGGTAGGTGATCTAAAAAACACACCCAAAAATACACAAAAATCAAGAGCAATGCAACCTGCTAAATAGGAAGTTCCCAGGTTAGGAAAAGTCAGGGGTATTCACATGAGATCTTCCACTAATATGTGGGCATGGAGAAATGTAATAGAGGAGTAGAGAAGCATAGAGAATTCACACAGACTGATAGTAAGGATGAGAAAACAAACCAGAGTAAAAACCAAAGAGGTTCTCTGATCAGAGCAACATTTATTTCATCTGGTGTTTCTTTAACATGGCAAAACTTCCACTATTCCTCTCTAAACTTATGTAGTTCTGCCCCTTTTAAAAAAGGGTAAACAAACTCAAAAGCTAACACACTAACAACTCAACCATCAAGGCTGAAAATTTTTAGAAAACATGTCTGATGGTAAACTGTAGAGTGCACACCGGGCACAAATTTTCCTTCCCAATGTCTGTATATCAAGTCTCAAAAATAAATTGAATTTACAGTCCCAAGGATAAAAAGCATAAACTTAAGCAGGGTCCTAAAGACCGAGTGAAGAATAGAGGCAAGGCCATTCAACTTGCAAACCCAGGTTTCTACTGTAGAGAGAGACCAGCAGGTGCTCAAGGCTAGATGTGCAATACAGTCTCAGCCCAGATGCACATCTTGATTAGGAGTCTGGATGTACTATTATTCTCCCAGATTAGCACTGCTAATAACAGATGAGCTAATATATCTAGCTGAAAATTACTAAATTTACTATTTGGTAGTGACAAGTGCTATGTTTCTGTTTGACTTTATTTTACTTTAACTAAGAATAGTGACTGAGTGCTACGGATGTCCTCATTTAACAAGCACCTAAGAAGAGCCCTGTTTGTGAGATTCATGCTCTCAAGTTAACCCCCCTTTGTCTAAAAAAAAAGAAACATCTCTGTGACAGATGAGCTGCCTTCAGTGTCTTCCATTTCCATTCATCTACTGATGTCCTGAAGAATCAAGTTTTCATTCATTCAGTGCCAGATGCGTAATATAACTACCAGTTAAAGGATGATTCACTGAGCCTATACAAATTCAGGTAGAACACCTTTAAATGCAAATTAACTCCCTGCCAAGAATTCTAATCCCTTCCTGCTTTCTTGTGCTATGTGGTGGATTCCCTGCCCTTGCCCTATCTCATTCCACATGGGAGACTTCCACGCAGAGATCAAAACTGTCAAATAGCATTTATTTAAGGTTGTTCTAGAAAACATGAGATAGGACTCTCCCTCTAACACATAACTCGGATGAAAAAGAGAAACCATTTCTGGGATTTTTTCCCACTTCCTTAACTTGATAGTCAAAAGCAAAAAAGCAGAAAATATGATTCATCCAAATGTACAGGCACTTCAAATACGTATTGATTGCTATGGGTGTGCAATGTCCTCAACATGCCATGTAAACCAAGCACTCTATGTTACACATCGAACAAAACAAAGCTATAAATAAACCTGCAACAATATCAGAAGTCATATAAAAATTGAATTGTGCAAATTTAATGTTTCAGAAAACTTTTGCACTATACTGAGGTGTTCTGAACCTGCTACACACATAGGGATGTATGTGACAATGGTGATTCAATGCAAGTAATAACTTCCATGATTTCTAGATGGGACATGTTGCATATGAAAATGTTCTAAATATTGCTAAACGTGTTATTCTGCAATGCACTTGGAACCTGTCACACATATAAATTTTATCCTTCATACTAATATATTAAAATAACAGAAAAATACACACCTTTCACAGCAATCATATTTTTCCCCCAAAAAATGCCAAAGCTGATATAAATCACAACAGAGACAGAAAGAAATGGGAAGCGAAGTTTATCAAGATCCTCTGGACAGAAACAGAAGAACAGAAGTCAAAGATGATGAGCAAAGCTATCAAAAACGTAGTACGCTGCTGATAACATACTTTTTATTCTTGACCTGATTTATCCCTTTGATTATCAACAGTACTTAATAAAGGGAGCGGTACTTCCTAAGCAGACTAATCTCTTAATTACAAATTTATACTTATGATTTAAAAGCAAACAACTCAAAATTGTGTTGTGATCTTTGACTGCACAGTTTTTGTATTGTTATGAAGCTTTTGCAGTAAATTATGTTTGCTAGCAGTAGAGTAACCCATTGCAGCTATGTATCTCTTCTCAATGTCAACAAGAGCAATTTTTTGAAGTTTAAAGGTATAAAAAATCTAAGGAGCACAAGTTAAAGTCGTTCCAAAAGAAAAAAAAAAAAATAAGCAAAACTAAACAAGAGCCAATGCTATTTAGTTTCTTACACTATACCATCCTAATGTTAATTTTAGCATTACATTGGTCTGAAATATGACAAGATTTTCTTTCATAAATGTAGAGCTAAAAATCCAGTCCACGTAACTCTCCTTCTATCTGGATAACACTAAATGTATTTTTAACAGGATGATACTGTTAGGACTTACAAAGGCACTGCACTGCAGCACAGCAGTCATACTGCAGAGCTCTACATAGGTACTTCTGTTTCCCCTATTACCTTCTTCCCAAGTAAAGCAAAAGTCTCCCTATATTTCAGGCCACAATACATCAAGACAACATAAAACTTTTCCTTCATATTGACTAGACTTCACTTAATTCAGAATATAGTGTTTTGTGTGCAGATCTTTCTCAATGTAACCCCATTTCCCTTGAGTGCAGCTCAATTAACATTATAGTTATACTTTTTCAGACTGGTATGTATCTTAATAAAGACTTCAATTTTGCATCTTTATTAATTTTCCCAAGATGAAAAAGTCTTTTAAATTTTTCATTTCAAATCTGTAATTTTCAAAATACCTCTAACTAATTTACCTCTATTTATACAGAGCAGTACCACCTGTAATTATAACATAAGAGCTAAACTCACACATTAAAGAAAATACAAAGTGACAAAATCATCTCTCAAAAGATCATTAATGGCAAAATTAAGGGCTATCATAATGGATTCTTAATTCAGTTCTGAGGCATATGCATTAACAGACACTCCCAAATTATATTAACTATGACCTCCACGATGCCTAATTCAATCTACACAGAGCAGTGATTATAATTCATGGAACAAGAAAGTATTCAGTATTTCGTGTTACCCCTGTATTTATGTCAAGAATTCATGCTTTATTTACTACAGATCACGGAAACTCTTTCCTGAGTACCTGAATTACTAATTTGCTCATGAGTACTCAATACTGCCATGTGGCACCAATTCACAAGCAATAACATACATCATACACCTGTGTCACAGGCAATCACATTATCCTATTTTACACCACAGGAACTGAGAAAAACAGCTGGGTCTGGATCAAGGCCTGGAAGAGCAGGGCCTGAAAAGGTGTATTTGCTGATGAATAAAGTATGCTAAAAAACTTGGCTGTGGTGAAACATTCCTGTTCAGACCTCTCAGGGACAGGGACTTACAAGCTTAGCCTGGAGTCAGGTTACAGGTCTGAAGGAAGTTTCGTTTGTTGTCAAGTCCAGTTTAGGAAAGAACAGTTTCTCACTTATTCTGTCTCAGGGATGTCTTTTTCATAATTCTTATATTCACTCCTGGGTGCAGTAAAGTCTAAAACTCCAAGATAAAGATCAGCTGGGAAATATGGAAACAGCTTGTATTTTAAAATAATCTCGGTAGGTGTCTCCACCTACCTATTAGCCTCAGGCTTCTCCTCCCCCTCTATTCTGCCCTGGTGAGACCATATCTGGAATACTGTGTCCACTTCTGGGCCCCTCAGTTACAGAAGGACAGGGAACTGCTGGAGAGAGTCCAGCGCAGAGCCACTAAGATGATTAAGGGAGTGGAACATCTCCCTTATGAAGAAAGGCTGAGGGAGCTGGACCTCTTTAGCTTGGAAAAAAGGAGACTAAGGGGTGACCTTATTAATGTTTATAAATACATTAAGGGAGAGTGTCAGGAGGATGGAGCCAGGCTCTTTTCGGTGGTGTGTAATGATAGGACAAGGGGCAATAGATATAAGCTGGAACATAGGAGGTTTCACCTAAATATGAGAATAAACTTCTCAGTGAGGGTGACAGAGCACTGGAACAGGCTGCCCAGGGAGGTTGTGGAGTCTCCTTCTCTAGAGACGTTTAAAGCCCGCCTGGACGCATTCCTGTGCAACGTGGTCTAGGTGATGCTGCTCTGGCAGGGGGATTGGACTAGATGATCTTTTGAAGTCCCTTCCAAACCCTAACATTCCGTGATTCTGTGATTCCCAGTGAAGCTGTATATTGAAAAAGTCTCAATAACTGGTTTGCTTACTGGAACACAAAACACACAGGAAAAGGAAATGCAGGCACAAAGAGTAGAGGTGGGGCAAGACAGAATAGCTGTGGCAATGTTGATGACCAGCAAATTCCTGTTATTATGAAAATTGAGGTTTCTTTGGAATAGAAAATAAACTACTTAAGTCTGTTGCTTGATTCAGAAAAGCCTTATAGGGTGGGATAAGTTCAGGGGTTGGAATAGAGAATCTGTCCCTCTCGTTTCCTCTGCAAGGTCTCCACAGAACCAAAGTTTCGTCATTTAGTTACGATTTTTGTATTTTTTCCTTTTTATTAGTAGGTCATGGGCTTTTCATTTGCAACAGTTGTTTCCTTGACATATCTAAAAATCTAAATATACTATTTAAAAAAGCGATTTAGCTCTGATACACAACAGAAGACTATGATAAACATGATACACTAATTTCACTCTTTGACAAAATCAAATTCAAAGTTTTTAAACAAAGATTTCACTGTATTCACTTCTCTTCACAATTCTTGTAAACAATTATTCATTATTTTTCTCCTTTCTACTTTGGCACGCCTACTGTTTCAGAAACTGCTGACATGCAGCTCTTTCATTTGTACCAATCTAAAATCAACTTGGATTAGCAAGAGGTTTTCCATCAATATCATCGAATTTGAATACTAACAACAACCTGTTTGTTCTAAATAAGTTCAAATTGCTTCCAAATCAGATTCTCAATGTAGTGAAGGTCTTGCAAGAGGCCAAAATAGCAGAGAATATTGGAAATATATAACATGTTGTGTGAACATGAACTATGAAAGCATAAGAAATCCTCAGCTTTCTACTGTTTCTGAAGAATCATAAATCTTCTTGTTTTCTTCTTCTCCAGTAACCTATTTCAGATTGAGCTGTTTATAGACACATTCTGATCTATCCATCTGTCTTTAGGATCATTTAGTGATGTCACAGGGTAGTTGTAAAGCACCATTAACAATAAATTTTAATATGAAATATGAATTTACATACCAACAAATGAGTGGACTTAAATCAAGAAAAGAAATTATCCAAGTAAAAACTCCATAAAGAGTTAAAGCCAAGTTACATAGGATAGCTACTATCAGGATATTAGTATCAGTTTAAAGTACAGGTTGCCCTCATCAAGTACTTTAAATTCATTATTTTGACTCACATACCTGAAAATCTTGAATTTCATTTGAGAAAGCAAATGAATTGAAAATTTGAGGGAAAAAAAGTTCTTAAAATTTTAATTTTATAGGATCACATATAAAACTTTTAAGGATTACAATTTACTGACTAGATAGCAAAACTTTTTCTGCAATCATTAACTTCACATTTCTTTTTCAGACTGTTAAGTCATTTGATAATAGATCTCCTGTAAACAGGCATTTGGAATACAGAAAAACATGACATAACTCACTTTGTTAAAATTAAAAACTACAATTAAAATCCACTACACCACTTAGACACACACAGGTCTATTGGAGCCAGATGGGATCCACCCAATAGTACTGAGGGAACTGGTGGAATTCCTCACCAGGCCACTTTTAATCATTTATCAGCAGTCTGGGCTAACCAGGGAAGTTACAGTTGACTGGAGGTTTGCAAATGTGACGACCATGTACAGGAAGGGCCAGAAGGAGATCCAGGAAACTACAGGCCTGTCAGTCTGACCTTGGTGCCAGAAAAGGTTTTGGAGCTGATCATCTTCTGTGCCATCACAAGGTATGTACAGGACAACCAAGAGATCAGGCCCAGTCAGCATGGGTTTATGAAAGGCAGGTCCTGTTTCACTAACATGACCTTCTTCTATAACAATGTGATCTTCTTAATGGATGAGGGAAAGGCTGTGAATATTGTCTATCCGGACTTCAGTAAAGCTTCTGACCCTGTTTCACACAGCATTCTCCTGAAAAAACTGGCTGCTTATGGCTCGGATGAGTGTAAACTTTGCTGGATTAAAAATTGGCTGTATGGCCAGCCCCAGAGAGTTGTGGTGAATGGGGTTAAATCCCATTGGCAGTTGGTCACAAGTGGTGTTTCCCAGGGCTCAATACTGGAGCCAGTTGTCTTTAATATATTCATCAATGATCTGAATGAGGGAATCAAGAGCACCCTCAGTAGGTTTGCAGACAACATCAAGTTAGGTGAGTGTATTATCTGCTTGAGAATAGGAAGGCTCTACAGAGGCATCTGGACAGGCTGTTTCAATGAGTCAAGGCCAATGGTATGAGGTTTAAGAAGGCCAACCTTGAACTTGGGTCACACCAACCCTATGCAATGTTCCAGGTTTGGTGGAGAGTGGCTGGAAAGCTGCCCACTGGAAAACGGCCTGGGGGCTCTAGTTGACAGCCAGCTGAATACAAGCTAACAGTGTGCCCAGGTGGCCAAGGCGGCCAAAGCATCCTGGCTTGTATCAGAAACAGCATGGCCAGCAGGACTTGGAAAGTAGCTGTTCCCCCTGTGCTCAGCACTGGTGAGGCTGCATCTGGAATACTGTGTTCAGTTTGGGGCACCTCACTACAAGAAGTACCTTGAGATGCTGAAGCATGTCCAAAGAAGGGCAAGGGAGTTGGTGAAGGGTCTGGAGAACAAGCCTTATAAGAAGCAGTTGAGGGAACTAGGGTTGTTTAGCCTGGAGAAAAGGAGACTCACAGGAGACTTTATCGCTCTCTGCAACTACCTGAAAGGATGATGTAGTGTGGTGGGGGTCAGTCTGTTCTCCCGAGTAACAAGAGATAGGATAAGAGGAAATGGCACCAAGTTGTGCCAGGGGAGGTTTAGATTGGATATCAGGAAAAATTTCTTCCCCAAAAGGGTTGTCAAGCACTGCAACAGTCTGCCCAGGGAAGCTGTGAAGTCACCATCCCTGAAAGTTTTAAAAGATAAGGTACAAGTGGCACTTAGGGACATAATTTAGTGGTAACCTGGCAGTGCTGAGTTTACAGTTTTGCTTGATGATATTAAAGGTCTCTTCCAACCAGAATGATTCTACTATTCTATGAGTAAGTGCTAACCAAGTAACTGTATTTATTTTACACTACGTTTCTCTACAACTGCAGAATAACTGCATTTTTAATAGAGACTCTTTATTAAATGGAAATACAACCATAATTCTGTCACAAAATCAAGCTGCAAGTAAAATGACAAAACCATTTTTGTTAAAAGAATATCTGCTGACACTAAAGAGATTTCTCAAGATTGAAGTTTTGTCTCTGCACATTTACACTGCTGTTTGTTTGATATTATGAACCACAGCACCAAACCAGTTGCTACTAATGAACATCATAATCACTATAATCAAACAGACACAGCAACCACAAATTAGGAAAGAATTACACTACCATTTAGAAAGTACTACGATGTTCTAAATGAGTAATTAGATTTGGAGATTGTAAATTAATTTGAGGTTGCCCTAAAATGATGATTTTTGTGGATTGCAGTGCCTGTAAAATCACTATTTGATCTTATGGATGCTACAAAAACAGTTTTCCATTTGCCATAGACCTTAGTTTTACCTATTGTACTAAATCCACAGCCTACTTCATGTGATCCATCTCACTGCCAAAAGGAAAAGGAAGAATCTGTTTTACTAATGCTCCAGCCCTATTTTTTTCTATATGCTAATTTATTTCAAAGGAACAGTTTGCCAACTGATGTCAGGAAAAAAAATAAAAATAATGCAATAGTCACTTAGCCCAAATCACCAAAGAATTATCGTATAAATGCATTCATTCTACTAATTTTTTCATTATGACATTATAGGAGATGCACAATATAATACAGGCATAAAACCAAACTAAAGGCAAACTACGTGTGGTAGGTGAGCAGTTTGGGCTTAGAAACTTTTGTTATTTCAGCTGAAAAATGCGATGTAGTCATATTTATTTACTTCTAAATGTACGTTTGCTATTGGTAAGTTATGTAGTACTATCAACAATGGATACTGAAGCAAAAGGAAGCAAAAGGCTGGTGCCAGACTTTGCTCCTAAAGGAGTTTATCTGTATTCTAAGGAGAAAAAGGAAGCTTGTTATTTTGAAACATTCTTTCCCCATGGCCAACATATAAACTCACTTCTACTTAACATAAAACTGTTCTTACTGAAGGATTATTTTGGGGAGAAAGATGGAAGAAAAAGGAAAGAAGGTGGGCAAGAAGGGAGCACTATAATTATCACCAAATAAATTCTAACAGATTTGTTCTTTTACATTCATGGAGTTCAACCAGATAGAAACGTGTAGTCAGTAAGCAGAACTAAAGCTTTAACCTTGTAAGAGGATCTATTTCAAATGTGCCAATGTTTGTTTTATTATCAGTTGTAATCTGCAAATTTGTTATGACAGGTGTAAGTCACAAGCTAAGACATCCTTCTTAAAAAAACAGTTGTGGGCCTTTACTGTTCACAAGGAATATCAAGGTTATTGTCCAGCTCAAATAGAAAAAGAGAGCTTTCATCAACAGATGTCAAAACACATAAGCACAGATTTGATGTGCACTTGTAGAACTATCACCTGCTATCAGCGCTGCAATTCACAGTGAATTTAATCATGTTCTGCACTCCAAATATTCCTCAATTGAATATGACAAACATGTATCTTTCTGCTACACAGTAGGTGTTGATTGCTGTAATGGTCTTTTTATGATGATCTGACTAATAAGCGTGCAGATTCTTTTTCTTTCTGCATAGGTATATCCATATTGCATTTAAGCACACTACTATAAAAGATTCCAGTGAAAGTATACATTTCTAATTGATGCTGTAGACATGACAAGATAAAAAAACATGGGAATGTACTGCCATGAAAAAAACAGTCACTTGCCCTGTGGTGAGCAAGATGGAGACATCTAACAGCACAAATTTTCTACAGTTTCAGCATATCTACAGCAAATGTTTGTCTTTATGACAACTGTTTTTAACAGGCATTGCAAAGGCACCTCTTCTTTCCGGTATGTGGTAGAGTATCACACTATTAAAAATTACATTACTTGTAGATACACTAAAATATACTCATGCTTCTTAAGATAGCATGGACAAAGGCAAAAGGAAAAGATACCCTGACAAAATATAAGGGTAAAAACAAAGTTTAGGTGCAGGGAGATGAAAGCCTGAAACCACAGAATCACAGAATGATTAAGACAGAAGAAAATTATTTCTTCCCAACTGTAAAAGGCCCAATGAGGGCAGGATTGAGGGAGAGAAGAACAGGGGCGGAAGAAATTTTTTATACCTAAGATTATATAGAATCATTTAGTTTGTTCTGACTCTCTGTTTAATCAGGTGTTGAGCACTACCTCTCACCTGTATTTCTTTTTGATCAGTTCTAGATCTCTTTTGAGTACCTTGGTAACAATTATGACACTAAACTTATTATTGGTTGCTTCTAGAGTTTCTTCCAATTATCTGTACAGAGACAGTGATACCACAAGGACCACTGTCATCATTTATTAGCCTTTTTAATACACTTCACAGCTTACCCTAGTCCTATTTTTGAACAAAGGGTTCTCCATGGAATCCCCAAACCACAGCTAGTGTAAAATGTATTTTAGTTCTTCTATTCCTTCAAGTATCAAGACTTCTCCTTGCTTACCACTATGACTTTCAGAAAATATCCCTAAAAGAAACTTAACAGCACTTAAAGTGTTAAATTTCTCAATTGAACAATTAAAAGTCTCTTACTGAAGTATATCAGTATTCAAATAAAAGCTACTTAAACAATAAAAATAGACATATTTAGACAAAAGTGACAGACCTATATTCTCATTAGGCAAATAAGCCAGTAGTTCTGAAAAGAAGAGAAATTATAAAGCAGAAATTCCCATGCCTTTCATTAGTAGAAAGTTTTCTTCCTTGTGGATTGTTTAATGTCTAACAGAATAGCTGCATTTTCCTCTGCAGGGCACAGACATTGGTCTCTCTCCTCTACTGGCATGGAACCTAAATCTCTTTAAGACAAAATGGCTAGCAGGATCAAAAGTTACCATTGCAGAGAATAGGAGAATCTGGATACAAACAATTTTGATAGTTCCATTTAAGAAATCTGACTAAAAATTACAAAGGCATTCCTATGATTATACAGAGGAATTAAAACTTTTAACCACTTTTACTATGAGAGTAAGATTCTCTCTCTGAAAACATGTATTAAAATTAGTATTTGAAAAGACAGAAAGCTACTTTTTCTCACAAACTTATACTATTTATTAACAGTCATGATCCCTCATGTCAGAATACAAAAAACTACTTTCATTATCTTTATTTAAAACCTACATGGATAGGAAACACGAGAAATTACATACATGTCCACCATTATTAATTACGATTGGCAAGCTTTACTACTGTGTTTTTATATGGTATTATATAAAGAACTATTTGACTTTGACTAGAAACTTCCCCAACATGGTACTTATGATAACTTGATATATCTTTTCTGTTCAAAACTGCACTACTAGTGGAGCTGACATTGACCCTTTAACAAAGGATATTTGCATACTAAGTCTCAGGGTTTACAAAGATCAAGAACACTAAACAAGATCCATCTCTCTCTTAATCAGAGCACTGAACTGGACTGTTAAACTTGCTATTTAATATTTCAGGCTTTCCCGGACAACAACACAGATAAAGTAAATTATTTACAAATGGATGTATAACTGAAGAGAAAAATCAGGAACTCCAAGTAGCTGCTGGAGACACTCTTAATAAAGTACAACAGTTGATCTAGTCCTAGTTTATTTGTTATGTTTCGAAAAATAAAGGTCTTGCTGAGTTTCCTATCTTCAGTTATAGTGGAGAATGGAATTGGTTCAGCATCACAAATAAAAAGATGAGCAATGCAGTCTTTTGATTGCAGAGGATAATCTATAAACACAAGGAACAAAGTTGACCATCAATGTGACCCCTCTTCACCTCTGACAAGGGATGGCAATCTAGAGATATCATTATAGGGCACAAAACAGCTTTTAGGAAAGGTTCCTAAAGGAAATCATTCTTCTATTCAGCCATGTTGCTATAGAAACAGAACCAATCAAGCCTGTTCACAAAGGCTTTTATGTCAACTTCTGTTAGCAAACTCATATAAAAAGTAGAACTAAAACTAAATTAACATGACAGTCATTAAGCTATTAAGATAGGTAAAAGAAGGAAATAATTTACAAACAAATGTATCACATCTTGTCTCTTAAACACACGGCTTTTAAGGTGTAAATCAAGTTATTCCAAGGGTTTATTGTCCACTGCTATAGTTCACTTTCTTATATTTTCGTAATATCTGAGAGGACGTAATTTATATAGAATGTTGTTCCCAAATTCAACAGGTCATAGGCTATAAATTTTTCCTCCTGTTTCACCCCCGCCCAACTGTTAAAGCAAGGCTGCAAAGTATCCCTTCACCTTTGTGAACTTCATTCCTTCAAAACACATCTTTGATCAAAGGACTTCAGTGAAAAAAAATACACTTATTGAGTACATTTACATCTACCTCATATCTTTAAAGTACTGATTCTGAAAAAAGATCACAGAACTACTACCGCTACATAAATTTCAGGGGCACTTAATGAAAATGCATTTCCAAATTAAAACATGGCAAATTTCCCATAATTTCCCACCTAGCATACAAAAGATATTATGGGAGGCAGAATTTGGATTTGACATCAGAGATTAGTTTTGTGTCTGTGGCATTATTACATGACGATTAAAACTTATGCAGGTCTACTATTGGATTGCAGATTTTATGTTGCCATATAGACTACTATGCATTAAAGGAGTGGGGTTGTTAAAGACCAACAGGAATCTCTGCCTCTTTTAAACTGCTAATCCCATCTAGCTGCCTAGTCCTGGTTTGACTTAAAACATACTACGGAATTATTTCAGTTCAGGTCTCTTAAAGAACAAACTACCTCTACATTACGCAAAAACACTCCAGAATTTCCCTTTCCATTCCCTTCACTCAATCCAAAACGTTTTAACAGTTACCATCATGAGTAGTATATGAATAGCATAAATTCTATGGGGTTTTTAACAACAAAAAATTAATTAATTTTTGGAAATTAATTTAATTAGTTATTTTTTTTTTAAATTAACTGAATTTAATTTCTTTTGAGATATAAAAGGTTGAGTTTCATGCTCCTAGTCTGATTCAAACAAAGCACAAACCTGAAGTGGATTCACTCACACACCAAATGAATACCCTGCTCCCAGTAGGTTAAGGTTCTTCACATTGGGCCATTTTCTGAAAAATGTAATTTAGTCTTTGTATTTAATTTCTGAAATGTCAAAAAAAATTCCCCAAAACACTAGTACAAGGAGAATACTCCCATTATTCAGTAATATTTATAAATAAATGGAATGTACTGGATCATTTAAAATTTATAAAACTCTGGGGGTACTTTGTTTCAGAAATTTTTTAGTATTTTCTTTCTTCAGGGAACACTGGAAAATGGAGGTTCATCAGTTATAAAGCAATTTAAAAAGTAGCTTTGATAATGTGTTGTTCCTCTCCAAAAAGACTCAAATAAAGTAAAAGTCATCAGACTATGTAACCCGTAGATGGTTTGCAGTGATTTCCATGTTTAAACATGAAATCTATAAATTATAGTTTGTTGTCTCTGACTTTGAAGTAGGTTATCAAATGTCTGTTTAAATTGTAAGGAGGATGAGCCTACTAATTCTGCTGCTAAGGGTGCTGTGGAGAACATCTGGTGTTACAAACATTTTATATTATCATGGCTCCAGAATCCCCCAAACCCCAAGAAAGCAATCCTGGGTCATATTTCCTTCTCTTGTCAGCAGGGTGGACCTCAGATTCTGCAATCCATCCAAAAGCCTGAAATCTACATAAAAAACTGAGAGCTTGAGTATCAGTGACCCCCATTGTTCAGATTACTTTGCTTACCCACTCCAGGACAGTATAGATGTAAAAAGGTGAGGCTTTGAATTAAAGTATATTTTTACAACTTAAAATGTATTTATCTAGTTCTGTAAATAACACTGTAATTTACAAATGGTGTGTTAAAGGAATAGAGGTAGGATCTTTTCCCCAGTAGTTTATGAAATTGTGTAAATTAGAGCTCATACCACGATATCCTTCAGTACTTTTAAAACAACAAAAATATCTAACCTCATACACTCAAGATAACTCTGATGACCAAATAAATTATACCAACAGCTGAATTAATTAGGGGACTCCTCAGTCCCCTACTCAATGTTCCCACAACAGGTTTTTTTCTGTAACTCACACTATGGGACTAGGTTTCTCCTGGAAAACAAGCAGGCCTCTTTCCTTTAAACTAATAATTATTTCCTTGTAATTATTCTCTTTCCCATTCTTCTTTTCCTTGCCTTATGGTAGTCCTTGACTTTCAAACTGTAAACTGGCCCAAACTAGAAAGTTTTGCCTTTGCTACTTCAAATTTAGTCATTCATTCACTTCCAAAGAAACATGCAGAAGCATGTGCTGATTTAGACAG